>JAKNSD010000011.1:187500-260000 GCA_023525715.1 Cichorium intybus
CCAAGAAGATTTGACTGCAATGATGTATGAAATGTTCAACACCACTCAGCAACAATCCCATGCTAATGCCAAAGCTATCGCTAACATAGAGAGACAGATCGCTCAGATGGCTGAGGATCAAAGAAAGAGGGACAATGGTAAGTTGTCGAGCTCTACGGAAATCAACCCGAACCACACTCGACGGGACGGAAAGGAGCACGTGAACGCCGTTGAGGCCAAATGGAGGAAGGTGACTGTAGAAGACTTACTGGGACACGAAGATGAAGTTGAGATTGAAGGGAAAGGTAAGAATGAAGAAGAAATTAAGGTTGAAGAAGAGGAAGATAAGGATAAGGAAGATATACAAGTTGAGAAGGAAACTCAAATTAAGGCGGACAAGGAGGTCCAAGAGGAGGAGTAGCCAATGGTGGCTGGCATTAAACAAAGGAAGAAGGATAGGAAGGAAAAGAAAAACCAGGAAGTGCCAAATAAATCAACTGGGCCATCAATGAATCAACCTTTGTGGGATGAGTTGAAAAACGCTCCTGAAGATACAAGGATTCTTCAGGAGATGTGCGAGAAAAATGGAAAGAGCAAGACTCCCACACATGATACGGTGAGGTTGACAATTAAAACTAGTAAGGCATTGTTGGGGACACTGCCCAAGAAGGAAAGAGATCCTAGATCACCGTTGATTACTGTCACGGTGGGAGATGTAGTTATCAGGAACACCTTGTTGGATTTGGGGGCAAGTGTTAACGTATTACCAGGATATTTGTACGATAAATACAAGAATGAAGAGTTGGAGCCGGCAAAGACAGTTCTATAATTAGTCGATCAGTCAACTAAGGTTTCAAGGGGCAAATTAACGAATGTGATAGTGAAAGTGGGTGATTTCTTTTACCCCATGGATTTCTTAGTCATGGAATACGAGAGTTTGGAGGATGCGCCCGCGCTGATCCTGGGACGTTCGTTTTTGGCTACAGCTGGTGCTATTATAGATTGTAAGACGGGAGATTTGGATATCTCCTTTGGGACAAGGAAACACAGGTTAAATATGTTTGGGAGTCCCATATCTCTACCACAAGGGTATGATGATAAACATTGGAGCAACAATCCGTTGATGGAACCAGGAACCAGAGATAAAGGAAAAGTTTGGACACGAGCAAGAGAAGGTGGAAAAGAAGAGATCCTGAAGGAAACAAGAGAACATCCGCTATCAACCATTGATAAGGTGCAACTGCTTGACATGATGGAAATGATGGAATTAAAACATCAGCGATACGAAAAGGATGCCCGGTGTAGGGAGGCGAAGGTCTTCCAGCTCCTGGACGCGCAGCAGTAGTGGATTAGCCAAGTCAGCGATCAGATGACGCAACTCACCTGATTGCTGGCAACGATGGTTCACAACTTTACACCCGAGATGAATAAGATGATGCCCCGGGTGGATCGTGAAGACTAGGAGGAATCCGTCTGGCTGAAGACGTTAAACTTAGCGCTTGTTGGGAGGCAACCCATCCTTTATAGGTTTGGTATAGTATTTTTTTAGGAGTAATTAGGAAGATATTGTCATCATCGTCGCAGGTGTTATTGGTTCGAGGCAAGTGTGGGGTCACACGAAGGAGTTTGGAGGAATTGAAGGCCGCACCGCGGTATGGAGTTTGGCGCGCCGCGCTTACGCAAAACAACCCGATGCGCAGGGGTTGATTTAGGGACACGCGCGCCGTGGCTAGTCCTTACCCATGCTGCGGGAAACGATCGGAAAGACACATATAAAGGTGAGTTGTATTCATTTGTCGCACCCACACAAACCCCACGCCGCGCCTTAGAGCTCCGATCAATCAAGTGATTTCTCGTGTTTTTCTCGTATATTTGATTTCTACGATTGAGGTATGTCATTCTAACTTGTTTTTACTAGTTAGAACAAGCAATTAGGCCTCGAAATTGGTTGATTTCTACAAAAATTGAAAAAGTTAGAAATCGACAATGCTAGCTTGTAGCGTGTTTTGTTTGCAAAATAATCACCCTAGAAGGGCTAGTCGGTGCTTAGGCTACCTTGTAGTAGTGTTAGATCAAGTTTTAGTAGGTTAAATTGTGAACTGGGGTTTGGTTTTCGAAACAGTCGTTCGGCGCGCCGTGCCTTGCTCTTGGGCCGCGTCGCGCCTCGGTGGGGAAGACAGGGACTTATTTTCCAAAAAAAATTGTGCTTTGTGTGGCTTGATTATGCAGATGGTTTTCAGACGCGACCACCCTTTTCTTCAGTTTCCCGAGATACTAGATAGCACACCAGAGTATATACAACGGAGGGACGCGTTGATCACTCGTCGGGTTCTCGAGGTGACCATTTTCGATCGAGATATTCTGGGTCAGGCCGGATTGTGGGCCGATATTGAGCTATTACTTCATCGCACCTGGTCCACTGGAGAGTTCACCTTCATGTGTGATGGCCGGGAGAGGCTCATGGCCAACCAGGAGGACACCGTCTACACGGAGCTTCTCCTGGAGTTCTTGTCCACAGTTCACTATGCACCGGGAGCGCAGTACACTCAGCCCAGGCCGATCAGTTTCAGACTTGGGGGAGTTAGCTGGGAGTGCAGTTTCCGGGACTTTGGGAGACGCACAGGGATATACACAGAGGAGGAGCTCCAGGGCTGCCACTTCGCGCCATTCTTGTAGGCGTGCATTCAGGGGCAGCCGGAGCGGGATGCCAACGAGACTATTTGGGCTACGATGTCCAATATACGATTTGAGGTGGGGTCGGCCAGGGAGAGCCAGCTCCGCAACCTGTTTCACCGCCTGGGGAGGATATGACATTCATGTGGGTGCTCCTCGACCCCTCCAGGTTCTGCATCATCCTTTTACCTTAGCGGTTTCCCTATCCACCGGAGCAGCGGGTGCATCCAGCAGCAGCCCTTTGGCCGGTGGGCACTACATTATCCACTTGGCCCTATCATACGGTTTGCTGACTGCTGAGATCACAGCTACCCTGACGGCGATACCTCCGATGCACACTTCGGTCCGGTTCTTGGTGAACATGGGCCTTATCCATCAGCCACAGCCAGGGCGTTACATGAGGGTGGCGACGGAGGCGCAACGGGCACCTCAACCAGCCCATGAAGAGGTTCCACCGAGGCATTGCCAGAGAGTTGCCGCACCACCAGTTGCGCCAGCGGAGCCACAGCAGGCGGCGGAGATGACAGCTATCTAACGACTGGAGGACAGGGTTGCTAGTATTGAGGACCAGCTGGCATGGATTGGAGAGGTACTTCTGGAGATGGCCTCCCAGCAGGGACGACACCCTCGACCCTTCCCGACTCGAGCACATGATCACGAGGCAGGTCCTTCCAGGCCACCTAGGGACGATTGATGTATTTTTGTTTTCTTTTGGGGATATCTGTACTAAACCTATGACACTATCTTTGTTTGTTTATATTTCATATTTTAGTTTGTTTTTCTTTTTGCATTTCATGTTTTTGTGAGTGATGCATGTAATACCCAAATGGAGAATCTGTGGAGGAGTTGTTTCAGGCAAGTGTGGGGTCATAGTGCCACCTCCATTTGCCTTGATTACTGGTGTGTTTTACAACACCTGGAAACCTGGAAATTCTGAATTGTGGGGATGTTCGTGTTTTTGTACCTGTGACAACCAAGTACCATTAAGCAGTCAATCGTCTAAGGGGTAACTCTTTCTCCCTATTTTAAGTGTAGGGTGTGGCGGTCGAAAGAGATTTTTTGAAATTTTTGCGAAAACAATCAAATTTTCAAAATTTTAGCAACTTTTTCAAAATTTTTAATAGATTGTAATTTTGAAACGAATAGTTTGTGAATGTTATAGCTTTGGTATTTTTCAAGAAATACTATTTAATTGTTATCATGCTATGAGTTTAGTCAAATAAGTTGAGTTTTAAGAGTTAGAAGATTGGGATATTTGAGGATTGGAATTTAGGAAGGACTGTCAATCAGTGTCCTTTGTTGTTCGAGCCAATAAGCCTAAAATGAGTGGGACTTATGCACCTTGCCACCTAAGATCGTCTGGTCTGGGATGGTATTTTTGAAAGCTCGTTACACGGACAACATCGAAAGTCATGGATAGTATTTAGTGGCCTTTAGAATCTGAATGAGTATGTACACTTCATTGTGGACAGAAAATTTGTAATAAAGGGTTCTTTAGAAAGTCATAATTCCAAAGAATATTCTGGTTATGTTTTCACGAACTATTTCAATCTAACTCCTAGGGCAATAAGCTTTGAAATTGAACATGTTCAAAAATTGTTTGAGTCTTAGTTAAAATCTGTTAAAAACTCTCTTGCTTGGGGACAAGCAAGGCACAAGTGTGGGGTGTTTGACAACGCCTAGTAATATCAAGTATTTTAGTCGTTGTTGAGCCCTATTCTTGGTGATTTTATACCATACATGATGTGGTATTCTCATTTTTTTAGTAGTTTGGCTTGGTGTTTGTGGATGTGACAACCATTAGCATTAGGTTGAAACTTCTGATTTTCGTTGTTTACTGTTTTGAATACTTTGGATCTGAGTTTTATGCAATCAATCATTAGGTTACATGTTTATCAGTGTTTTTGGTATTTTTGATGTTTGGATGTTCTATGCTTTTGGCTTGATCTTGGTTGTTTCTGTTTCTGAATTATATTTCTGATTTCAGTAAGCAAGTTAGATCAAGTTTTGGTTTAAGTTATGTTTAAGTTTATGCTTTGTTTTGGATTTTATTAGATTTTGGATTTTTGGACTGTTTTTGGGAAAGTAGAGATTAATCCCTCTGGTTGTAGCGTGACACTACAACCGGTAATATATCACCTATCTTGACCACGTAACTCCTGTGGATCGACCCTGACTACCATTGTACTAGTGAGAGTGAGGTATTTATTTATTTTTGACAGCACGACGACCTAGGCGTGTCACATTCTCTAAAAAACATAGAATCATCTGCAAAAAAAGATGGGTTAGCATAATTATATTTTCTCCCATCTCTATTCCTTTGTAGTTTCATGTTTCATTGGCTTTTGTAATTGTTGAGTTGAGACCCTCAATGATAAGTGTAAACAAAAAAGGGGCAATTGGGTCTCCTTGGCGAAGGCCTCTTCGGGGGAAAATTCAGCAGTAGGGCTTCCATTGACAAGGACAGAAAATGTGCCAGATCTCAAGCATTCACGAATCCAATTTCTCCATCTCAAACCAAATCCTTTTTGCATAATCATCGCATCAAGATACCTCTAAGAGACAGAGTCATAGGCTTTTGAAATATCCGACTTGAATAAAAGCATATTTTTCTTTTTTCTCTTCGCCCAATTAATTACTTCTTTAGTGATTAGAGGACCATCTAAAATTTGTCTACCCTTTATAAACGCCGACTGAGATTTGTTAATCACATTAGGGAGCACCTTTTTAATTCTATTAGCTAACATCTTTGAGAGAATTTTATATAAGTTCGAGATAAGACTGATTAATGGATGATATTCTTTTACCGAGGTGGGTTTGGAAACTTTGGGAATTAGAGTGATAAAAGCTGCATTAACTCCTTTGGGCAGTTTTGGATTGGCTGCAAATTCGTTATAAGCTTCTAACAATTCTGATTTTATAAAATCCCAAAACTTGTCTAAGAATTCCACTGTGAATCAATCAGGCCCAGGCGATTTGTTTGTCCCACAGCTCCACACTGCATCTTTTAACTCTTTTTCTTCAAAAGGTTTTTCCAAATCTTCACTTTCCTTCACTGAAATTTGTGTAGTATTTCCCAAATCTTGTGACCAATTGCAATCCAAATCTTCTTTAAAAATGTCTTCAAAGTGGTCTTTAAAAGCTTCTTTGACTTTAGACGGATCCACCTCCCACATACCATTTATCTCCACTCTTCTAACGCTTCTAATGTGCTTCTTTTTATTTATATTTCTATGAAACAATGCAGAATTTTCATCTCCTTCTAAACACCATTTGTTTTTGTATCGTTGCATGTTATCTTCGTTCTCTTTTTTCTATTTTGGCCTTAGACTGCTAGTAAGGTCCATTCTTTCTTGGAGTAAGGAGTTCGAGCATCCTTCTCATTTTTTGTCTGAGTGCTTGTTTGGAAAGAAAATATGTAATAGGGGCTAAATGCATACAAAATGGAAGAAGTTTGGAGATAAGGACAAAAGAGTAGAATTCACACGCGAGCCGCAGATCTTACATGGGCGCGACGCGCTGAGTCACAGATGAGGTGGTGAGAAGAATTCAAATGCCGATAAAACGGGGATAAACCCATACGCGCGCCGCGAATATTAGGGTTGCACGACTGTTTAGAGATCATTTTGCGATCTCTTTTTGAGCTTTAATGATAAAATTTATCCTTAAACCTAAGACTTTACAATATTTTTGTGCTTAAAAACTATGATTTGCGTTAATGTGTGCTAAAAAAATAAAAATTCTGTTTTTAACGTATTTCATCATTTTACGTTGAAAAATGAACTAATTTGTGTGTTTTTGTTTGCAGGGCTTAACGGAAGAAAAATATATATGTATGTGTATTTTAATTTATGGGATATTCTATTTTTTATTTAGATTATAATTCTTTTTAAAACCAATTATTTCTTCAAAACCCTAAAACCACGATTTTTAACCCTAAACCACCAAACCATTTTAGAAAACCATTTTTAATTTATTTTTATTCTCTTAACTTTTATAAATTTAGTTTTTATTATTTTTAGCTTAAATTAATTATTTTATTTAATAGATTTATTTAAATTAATTATTTTAGTTTATTTAATTTTACCTTTTAATATAGATTTTTATTCAGTTGTTTTTAATTAATTATTTTATTTTACTTAGTTTATTTTTATTTAACCATTTTCTTTATATATTTTGCCAATTACTTTTACATTTTCTTATTTTATTTAAAACCAATTATTTTTATTTTGGCATTTTATTTTGTTAGTTTTAGGTTTATTTTTTATTTTGATAATTGTTAGTAGCTTTTATATTTTTATGAAAATTATTTTTATTTTTAGCTTCTTAGTTTATATTAATTATAAACTTTACTTTTATTTTAAGTATAGCTTTTTATTTATTTTAATTTCGTATTTTAGCCTTTTATTTTATTTAAACCCCTTTAAAACTTTTTATTTCCAACCCTTTATTTTTATATCTCATGAATTATTATAAATATACATATATATTTTATAAATTTTGAAAATTAAATAATAAATATATAAAATTCATAATTAATAAAAATTATTAAAAAAATATTAAAATTAAAAAAAATTAAAAAATCTCTAGCATTGGAGACATAAGGAATAAAGGTGTGCATGCTTGATGAGTGTGTATGTCATGTTTCCACCAAAGAAAAGAAAGAATATGTTGGTGTGTGTGTCATGTTTCTAAAAGTAGAAGAAAAAAATAAACCCACTTGCTGCTGCTGTGCTTGATCAAGAGCAAGGCAAGAGAGAAGAAAGAAAATATGCATGTGTGTTGCATGTGTTCATATGTTGAATGCATGCATGAATGAGTCGGTTTCAAAGATCCACAACCGTGAAGAAATGTAGTGATCGAGTGTTGATGCTTTCCAAGTCATTTCTCCATCAAGCCATAAATTAAGCAAAAGAAATTTGTGTGGGTTCGGTTATGATAGAAGGAGGTGATCGAGTGTTGTATCCAACTCACATTTCCATCAAAGAAGTTAACAAATCAAAAGAAACACATGGTGGAGCTGGTAAAGCCATAAACAATTCAAAGGTAATGATATAAATACATGAAAGTTTCAGATAAAAAAAAAAGAGTGGAGAAGGAATCCGATTCATACCTTCTCTTAGATTAGTTTTAGTTTTAGAGTCCGTATCTATTTTTCTCTCTATTTTCATTAGCGAGTTCAGAAATTTTCAGTGAGTTTTAGAAGTGTTCTTGAGTGTTCTTGATAGTTTGAAGTCATTAAGTCATCCATTAAGTCATTAAGTTGTAATTTTCGTTTTCTTATCAAGTTTGCAGTATGGTTTGTAATAATTTGTAATTTTATGATTTTATGTTTGTTTGTAATAATTATTGTGTGATGAGTGATTATTGGAGATTAGAAGCTTGGAAAAATCAAAGTCTACAAAGGTATGATTTTTATTCATTTAGTTATTTTATGTAAATTTTAGTTAATTATTTAGTTATGATTTGTAGAATAATTGTTGTATTAATTTTGTTAGTAGTAATAATTATGTGTGAGTAGATTAATATAATGTTTTGGTTGTGAACAATTAAATGATAGTCTAATAATTTTATTGGGATTTATTTGTTGTAAATATGAATTTTATAAACTGAAATGTAAACTTATATGAGCTTCATGAATTATAAATATTAATATGTTAAAGTTATTTAAAATCTGATCAATTTTAATTTTCAGTAATATGTTGATATTTATAAAATTAATAAACTGAATATTTTGCATTTCAAGGTAAGAATGTTTTAATGTGTTTTATAATGTCATATTGATAATTACTGCAATAATATTTACAACTACCATAGAATTGACAACCTGTGGATTAGAATGTTATTATTGTTAAATATTGATATGATAATTAATTTACCAATTGGATGTCTTAACCGAAACAACTTTTGGAAATTTCATTAAACATTGTGCTTATTTTCTAAAATTCATTTTTTATAATAAACCAATGATTTGTCAAAACTGTTAAACACGACAAGGCTCGCAGTATTTCCCAGTACTAGCTAGTGTTTAATAAGATCATTTTTATGCATAGTAATTCTTAGGCACGCGGGGACACAACTTGGTTTATCGATAATATTGGTCAGTTTTCAAATTAGCGACAAGGCCCTTAATTTGTAATTTAGTTATTTGGCTATTAGAATTAAATTAGTTTTAGATAAATTAAATTAGATAATTTAGAGCCGAATAATTAAAATATAAATTGGTCAGTTTTTTTGATTGCGACAAGGCCCCTAATATTATTGATAAATTATAGGTTGTGATGTGTTTTTACTAAGTATTTATTATGTGTGAAATGGTAATATTTTTAATTGGTTTAACTTACCGTATAAATTTCATAGCAATAAATAATCCCAAAATAATTGTTTAGATTATTATTGAATCAGTTTCCAACCAAAGCCTTATTCGTATTGATATTTATTAAAACTTGTGATTGTTTGTTGAATTATTGTGTGGTTGATTTTTTATCATTTGATAAATTATTTTAGTTTATGTTGAAGTTCAAAATACCAAAAACAAACAAAATCATTTATTAAAATCAAAAGCAATATATTAAGATTACGATTCAAATTAATCATTTCTCTGTGGGTACGATATCTGGTCTTCACCGACTATTATTACTTGTACGATCATGTGCACTTGCAGGTCGTGTTAAACCGAACATGTTTAAACCCCAAACAACGACACGGCTGCTTATTTTCCAAAACTATAAATAGAGGCTTCTAGGTCGAAATCAGTAGCAACGGAACGACCCACAAGGTGGATACAAGGCTTCTTTGACTCCAAGACTCGGTTTTCAGTCGCCATTCGTGGTATTTATGTTTCTTCATTTAATTTTCATATAGTTTAGTAGTTTTAGTAGCTTAGCTTGGTGTTATTGGGTATGACAACCATTAGCATTAGGTTGGAGTTTCTGGATTTTTATGTTTACTGTTTTGGATGTTTGGGATCTGAGTTTTATACAAGTTAATCATTCGGTTATGTTTAATTGTTCTTTTTACCCTTTTATTGCTTTGAATGAGTTTGGATGTTTATTGCTTTTGGCTTGATCTTTATTGCTTCTATTTCTGAATTACATTTCTGATTTCAGTAAGTAAGATAGATTAAGTTTTGGTTTTGGTTTAAGTTTAAGTTTATGATTGGATTTGGATTTTGTTGGATTTTATGCTTTTGGACGAATTTTGGTAGAGTAGAAACTAGACCCTCTGGTTGTAGCGTAACACTACAACTGGTAATATGTTGCCTACCTTGACCACGATACTCCTGTGGATCGACCCTGACTACCACTGTACTAGTGAGAGTTAGGTTTTACTTATTTTTGACCGCACGACAACCTAGGCGTGTCAAATTTTGGCGCCGTTTTCGGGGAGTTGTGAGCTTAAGAGTAGGCGATATGTAGGATTTAGTTTCTGATTTTGAGTTTTAGTTTTGCGATTTCAAGTTGGTTAGTACTTTCATTTTGGTTTTGACGGGCGTGTTGCATTAGTGCATGCGTACCCGTCGGGTTGGGCAGTTATCACCCTTGCTTTTTGACTCAGAAATCAAACGAACCGTGAGCAAGAACCGTGTGTGTAGGCGCTTAGATAAGATGAGTTTTAGTAATGTTAGTAGTAGTTTAGAGGATGTTGCCCAGGAACCTATGGGTGAGGTAACGAGGGGGATTCCATTTATACCCCCAGTTTCAGAATTCCAGTTTGGGAGCACGAGTGCTACTGGTGGTGCGGTTTCAGCCCCCTGCATCAATACCATCATGCACTTCGCCTTCTGTTCCACCATTACAACCACAAACCACAAACCCTTTTTCATCTGCTATGGCTTGGGGAGCGCCGACCCATGATGGCATCCCACTGCCTAGGCAGCACACCACCATTTCTCAACCACAACAATCACAACCATTACAACCACCATTCTTTAAACCACAAGCCACTTTTCAAACCGTACCACAACAACCACAACAACAATATCAACCCCAACCTCAACCGCAGCAATACCAGTATCAGGTTGAGCAGAGATACGAGGATGAGGAAGAAGGATGGGTTCCGCAGCAACCATGGAACTGAGGTCGGGGACCTCCACGAAGAGCACCACAGCAACTGAAGGGTTTTATGCAAATCTATGAACTAAAAATCCTAAGTTCACATGGAACCTATAAGGATCTATGTTTTCTTCTAATTGAACATATAATAATTTCTAAAGGCTTATAAGAATTTAACTAAAAGAACAAAAACAGAAAAACTAAGCTTTTAGGATTTCTTGGAAGCAAAGCAGCACAAATGTCCTGCCTCAAATGAGATCACACCCAGGCTATGAAGTTGCGAAATCCAGAGAGAGATGGGGAGGAGTGATTCACGAAATTTAGGGCTATGGGGCTCCCTATTTATAGGTTTCAAATGATAACCAGATAAACCTTAGAGATAAACCTTTTTGAATTCAAATAAGATAAACCTTTATCTTAAAATTCAAATCTTATTTATCCTATTATTAAAATCGAAATTCAAGGATAATACAATCCTTAATTTCGCCAACATCTGGTTGTCCTGGACAGTGACTACTCAACTATTGAGTAATTACAATTCAGCCCGTGTACCTTTAATTAATTAAATTAATCACCAAATTAAATCCAATTAATTTCTAATTAATTAATATGGTTTCTAATTAATATATTATAACTTTAATATATTAATAAACTATTTATTTAATTTCTATTGATTTATTAATCACCAAGTCGGATCTTGTCATAAACTATTATCGGTTTCAAGATTTCTTTTAAACTTTCAAAGCTAATTTTATATCTATGTCTTCATGAATCTTTCACTCTTTCTATGTATCCAAGATGTCTTACACAGATACACTTTATTGCAGATGGTCCAATCGGATGCTTTTCCGATGACATCTCAATATATTATCCTATCTTTTACTCTCCTAACTCCATTCTGGTAATATATACTGTGACTTCCTATGGTTCTTGGGTCTTTATTCTACTTGACTGCACCTTAAGGCTATTTCGAGGTGTCATGATGTGCCGGTGAACCACACGCGCTCCATCAAAATACCAACGAGATTCTTTAACCATGAAGTCCTTTAACATCATGTCCTGACGTTAATAATTACCACTTTGAAAAAACTTTTTCAAATTATTTTCACGTGAGTTCAAAACAATCCGTCCAGTATTCCCAGCCTGACAATGTCCTGAATCTAACTTGCTATGCCCTGAGCATCAAGTCATCAGGATATATTCATGACATTCTGATCGATTCAAGAAACTTGTGGAACCCGATCTAATCTTATTCCAAACTCTTTCGGAATCCAAAGATTATTTATAATCATTGTGTCATGTTTTTCGAAAGACTATTTTCTTTCAGAGACTCTTCTCATGCATCTTTAATCTTATCAAGATCATGCTTACAATGGCTAGGTCTATGCTGATGATTTCATCTATTCAATAGATGACAGTGAATTACGTGAGTATGTTGCACCTTCTTTATTTCTTTCATGCCAAGTCATCGTACTTTGCAATGATAGGAAACCCCTTTCCTGAGGCTATGCATCTTGAATCTCATCAAGATCATCTTGGCAGAGTTTGGATCTATCTTATAGACGTTTACAACTGCCTGAGTATGCCGTATATCTATTAAGTCTTTTCATAGCGATTTGTCTCTTAACACCAAGTCATTACACTTTGTAATGAAAAAGACACATTTCCTAGAAGCATTATGTAACCCACATATGGAGACAATAGATGACAGCGATACTCCCACTGGATTTGACACGGTTATGGACTATTCACAAAATCCAGGACTTTTGGCATATCTTAAGAATTCAAACCTTTCTGACATCTTAATGGAAATCTTTCAGCCCTTTCTCAAAATCCAGTCCTTTGGTATATTTTGAAAATCTGAATATCCTTTCTCGCGAGATGCCCGTGGGTAAATCCCGGGCCCATGTACCTTTGTATTGGGACACTCTTTGTGAGTCTCTATTAGTGTGTCGGTGATCCACACGCGCTCCACTAACAATTCACAATGTGCCATACAATATCCTTTCAGATTTCATCCTCTATCGAGAGTGCTTCTCCCAGAATCAATTACTTGAATCAGAGTGTTGTCTCACTCAACCAGATGTTATGAAGGTATGTATCTGTCCATGTTGCTTTCTTTTGATGATTCAATTACTCCCACTGGTTTTTAGACCAGGTGTAAAAATCAATCAAATTTTCAAATAGACTGTGTCTCACTCTACGGTTCTCTTGTTTGGTAGCAACCGGGCTCACCAATGCTTCCAAGTAGTCGGATTAAAATTTCGTACCAACTATAGTGTTTTACCACCAATTGGTATGTCACCCTGATCATAAATACTTATGATGGTGACCAATACTATTGGTCAAGAGGAGATTATGTCAGTTGTAGAACAGAAATCTGATTTCTGCTCCAAGCCTAGTGACGACGAAAGGTTCTTTCACTTGGCTAATCCTGAACTCATTCAGGACTGTCCCAACTCCCACTATTTCCTTGGAACATGAGTTCTTTCTAAAAGAGCTATTCTTTTACAGTTGCAGCGGGATAGCTAATGAAACGACATTGCTGATCATGTTCAGGCTAGTCATGAGGTTCGGACGAACACTACAAGACCCTAGACTTTCAATGTACGAGTGGGATAATCCCAACTTTACACATCAGACAGTGTCCACAAGACCTACTTAGTCTAGGATGTGGTCGAAATATGGTTTATATAGACTGACTGGTATAGTACTTAACTTATTGGAAACTAATTGGCAATGTATCTCATACATCGAGGATCGAACTGTTTCGACCAATGCTCCATTATCATCCCTAAGATACATTATAACTATTAATGTTCTTGGAAGAGAATGAACAGTGAAAACATTTTTCTCAGTTTATGTTATTTCTCAGATTCTGTGGAACTTGTACTTCCTTTGAAGTCCTTGAACTGTTCAAGGTTTCAATCCAATCACTTATCCCGATAAGCGACGTCATATTCGTCATACCGAATGATAAATATCGTGAAGTACAAACAATTGTGTTCTATTTCAAGATTTGAGCAATACACAACAACAGGTGTGTCCGTTACTCTTAATCTCAACATCTTTTACATATCTATGTAAATTTATGACTTTGTTAACTCTGTTCAAGAGTTGCAATCTTCAGTTGACTCTAAGTCAACTGATTCCAAAATCCTATCCTCTGGATCTTTGGGTGATTCATTTCTTGCCACATGTGCTTTATAAAGAACTTAATCATCATCTGACTTTAAGTCAAATGATTCCATAGTCCTGTCCAACTGGACCTTTGGTTGATTCATTTCTTGACACATTAAGAACTCAATTCATCAAGTGACTCTAAGTCAAATGATTCCAAAATCCTGTCCAACTGGACCTTTGGTTGAATTGATTCTTATAATTTTTTATATCAACAATCATAAATGACACAATTCTTGAATCCAAACACTTTGGATGCATCAACATTCAAGTTATTACTAATCATGCATTCAACACATTCATATAACATTTCAAGGACAATTTCTGACAACAGGTGTTAAAAGAAAATTGACAATTTTATTAAAACCAAAATCCTTGAACAATGTAATAAAGAATGTCAAAATGCATCTAAAGGCTAATAACAATATTTTAATATCTATCTAAACTTCAAAACTGCACGAGCTGGAGATACAATCCAAATGTGCTCCTATGAGCCAGAGTCCCGTGCCTTATTGATTTCCTGAGCTTTCAAAGATATTGATCTTGGAGCGTCTTCCAATCTTTCCGTGACTGTATCCGATTTAGTGGATTCCCAGTTTGAGACATTTCCAGACGATTTGGACCGTTTCTTGTTATGTCTCTTCACTGGATTTTAATCCAGAAGTAGCTGAGCCATTGGAACTATGCCTGTTCAAGAGTGACTCGTATAAAGTCAACAGTGGACGCATTTCCATGAAGGGCTTTTTCTGGTCTTCCTTTCTATACGTCTGAATGAAAGATCGTATTTACTAGTCAGCGAAGTGAGTAGAGTATTAACACTCATCTCCTGACTCATGGAATAACCAAGTTTGTACAATTCGCCTATGTATGCTTCAATCTGAAGAACATGCGAATTGATGCTACTTCCTTCTTTCAGCTTGCACTCTGCAAGTCTTTTGAAGATCCTAGCTCGTTCCTCTTCAACTGGTTTTTGGAACCTTTCCTCAACCAGTTGCATTAACTCATATGGCCCTAAGGATTCAAAATCCTTGCAGAACTCGGGGTCAATGTTCAATAGCATGAGGTCACGAATCTCTTCGGATTCATAAACTGAGAAGTTACGCTTATCATAAGAACTTTTTATGATGACTTGTGGCGGTGGAACCGCGATCGGATACTCGGTGAGATGCAGCTTCCTAGCAATGACGAGAACCAGTCTCCAATTACGAAGCCATTCCTTACTGTTGAGGCCAGTCAGCCTTTCCATATTTGGCAGGTGCATTCTGATACTTTCAGAAATGGGTGAAGGAGGAGAATTGACACTTGACATCTATAAAAGAAACATAATTTATTAGTTTAATTGATCCTTTTAAATAATTACCCAATATGTTATTTAATAGGGCTAGGATCCAAAAATACCCCAACTATGGTGTGAAGAGGGATGTCGTAATCACAACATATTGGTTATTAAGGTAGATAAACATTTATCAATTTCATCTATGAAATTCCTAGACGTGTTGAGATTCATTGAACTTTTCAATGACATGTTTAATCTCGGATGTGCTCCACTGTTTGTGACTGGGATGCCGAGGATCACAAACTGGATGTGAATAACCATGCAAATTAGCTTCGTATTCTCAATGTCATTTATCATCTCTAATTAATGTGTCGGTTAACCACACACACTCCATCAACAATGATAAATCATGAGAAACCCATTACCACTCTTTATGAACCCCTATTAGTGTGCCGGTAAACCCCACACACTCCACTAATGTTTCATAAAGTGTAATGTGCAATTTCATGGGTTAGCATCTATTCACATTTTTCCTAAAGTAACTAGATTTGGGATTTTTGTAAAGATGTTCTAGTACTTTCATTAATAACATTATACTTTTAATGAAATTAAGTTGGTCCTATCAAACCCGTTCGGCTAACGACCCTCCACTGATCAGGCGAGCGGTGGGTAAGAGTGGACACCCATTAGACTGCCATTTTATAGGCAGTCTCCTTATACCTACTTTATAGATCAGCTTCGTGAATGAGGCCTACTATTGATTTGACTAACCATTAAATCTTATACATATAATATTAACTTTTAATTATAATATATATAAGATGAATTTTAAACCTTTTAAAATGTTTTTGGTTTATCTTTTAATTTATTCGAATTTAAACTATTAAATTTAAAATTAAATTAAACCTTTTTAGAATCGATTTAATTATCCTTTAATTAATTAATTAATTAAATTAATTAAATTTTGATATTTTAAACCTTTTAAAATATTTTGGGATTTATCTTTTAATTTTTCCCCAATTTAAATCAAATTAAATTAAATCCTTGAATTATCTTTTAATTACCAATTAATTAAATTAATTCAAATGTAGATAGGTTTTATCAAATTAATCAAATTAATTAAAACCTATCTTAAACCCCCTAATTTTCGATTTCAAATAATGGGTTTAAGGTTATCATTTAATTAATCAAATTAAAGTTACCAAAAATAGAATACCTTCTAAAACCCTAATCAAATTATCGAAAATCAAAAGGGGGAGGGGCTAGGGTTTTCAAAACCCTAACCCTAAATCGATTTCAATATTATTAGGGTTTATAAGCTTTAAACCCTAAAATTTATGAAAACTATTATAGCAATTCAACAAGAAAACAGCCAAAAAGCTCTGATACCACTGAAGGGTTTTATGCAAATCTATGAACTAAAAATCCTAAGTTCACATGCAACCTATAAGGATCTATGTTTTCTTCTAATTGAACATATAATAATTCCTAAAGGATTATAAGAAATTAACTAAAAGAACAAAAACAGAAAAACTAACCTTTTAGGATTTCTTGGAAGCAAAGCAGCACAAATGTCCTGCCTCAAATGAGATCACACCCAGGCTATGAAGTTGGCAAAATCCAGAGAGAGATGGGGAGGAGTGAATCACAAAATTTAGGGCTATGGGGCTCCCTATTTATAGGTTTCAAATGATAACCAGATAAACCATAGAGATAAACCTTTTTTAATTCAAATAAGATAAACCTTTATCTTACAATTCAAATCTTATTTATCCTATTATTAAAATCGAAATTCAAGGATAATACAATCCTTAATTTCGCCAACATCCGGTTGTCCTGGACAGTCACTACTCAACTATTGAGTAATTACAATTTAGCCTCTGTACCTTTAATTAATTAAATTAATCACCAAATTAAATCCAATTAATTTCATATTAATTTCTAATTAATTAATATGGTTTCTAATTAATATATTATAACTTTAATATATTAATAAACTATTTATTTAATTTCTATTGATTTATTAATCACATAATAAATCAATATTTCTCTCTCCGGAACTTTCTACCAAACCTGTAGCTATGAGGGCAACCCAAATGGACTATGCTACTATTAATTAGGTAAATACTAATTATTAGTCATGGCTTAGACACCTAATCCAACCGCAACAACAACCGCAAGGTCAGCAAGGTTACAACAATGATCATCACTATAACGGTAACTTTTTTCAACCTTTGTACTTTGCATAACCGAGAGGGCAATCGGTTGCGTCGCACTTCCAACCACGAGAGTATGACGATTCATCGCCCATTTTTATTCCGGAAAATGTAGATGCCCAGGTAGAAATTAGACCACAACATTTAGGAATATTGCCTGAATTTAGGGGTTACTAACAGGATGATCCATATAACCATTTGTATGAGTTCATAGCAATAGCAAATGTCAATACCCCCTAGGAACACGAATAAGAATATCTTTAGATTAAGGTTGTTCCTGTTCTTGTTAAAAGACAAAGCTAAGTATTGGTTTATGTCTCTTCAGTCCAATAGTATCACTACATGGGACCAGCTTAAGGCTAAATTCTTACAAGAGTTCTACCCGGCGAGAAAGACAACAGAGATTATGAGAGCTATCTAGGATTTTTAACAGAAGCCTGGAGAAGCATTTCACGAAGCTTGGGATCGTCTGAAGGAAATGATGAGGTCGTGCCCTCATCATGATATTCCGAAGTGGCAGTTGGTTAAGCTTTTCTTTGAAGGGTAAGTGGGACGAATCATGAAATGATCAATGCATCGTCTAGTGGCATCATCATGATACAAGATCCTGATGAGGCTTGGCAATTTCTGGAGCAGCTGAGCAATGGATCAAAGGCAAATTTTTCTACTAAGAAGACGGTGGGCACATCTACAGCAGTAGGAGCTGATACAGATTGGAGGAAAGAGGTTAAGAAGGAAATAAGTGAGCTAAACAAGAAGTTTGATAGACTGATGTCTACTTTACAGAATGGGCCTCAGAATCAGCAACAAGGAGGCCAAGGAGGGTAGAGGACCCAGGAGGCAAATCAGGTTTATGGTCAGGGTCAAGGTCAATACAATAATGGATGACCTTATAGACCGTACAACTAGGGTCCGCAGAATTTCAACAATCAAAGGCAGAATAATTATCAGGTCCAGTCGTCTAATCAGCCCAGGAAATACCAACCCACGAACAACAATGGCAATGCAAGTGGGAGCAGCAACAACAACAACAGGGGGCCGAATAATGCCAACAATAACAATGCCCCAGGAACTCAGGAAGACTTGACTGTAAAGATGTATGAGATGTTGAATACCACGCAGCAGCAGTCTCAGGCTAATGCTAAAGCCATCGCCAACATGGAGAGGCAGATCGCTCAGATGGCTGAGGATCAAAGAAAGAGGGATAATGGTAAGCTTCCTAGTACTACGGAAATCAACCCAAACCATACTCAATGGGCAGGAAAGGAACACGTGAACGTCGTTGAAGCTGAGTGGAGGAAGGTGACTGTAGAGGATTTGCTAGGATATGAAAGTGAAGTTGAGGGTCAGAATGAAGAAAATGAAATTAAGGTTGAAAGTGAAAGTAAGGATGAGGAAGATAATATGGAAGAAGTCGAAGTTGAAAGGAAAGAGGATGAGAAAGAGGAAATTGAAGTTGAGAATGAACCTCAATTAAAGGAGGACAAGGATGTCCAAGAGGAGGATCAGCCAATGGTAGCTGGAATTAAACAAAGGAAAAAGGATAAGAAGGAAAAGATAAAGCAGGAGGTGCCAAACAAGTCAATTGCACCCTCAATCAATCAACCTTTGTGGGATGAACTGAAAAATGCTCCTGAAGATACTAGGATTCTTCAGGAGATGTGCAAAACGAATAAGGAAAGCAAGGCACCTATACCTGAGACGGTGAGGTTGACAGTTAAAGTCAGTGAAGCATTGTTGGGTACATTGCCCAAGAAGGAGAGGGACCCCGGTTCACCGTTGATTACTGTCACGGTAGGGGATGTCGTCATCAGGAACACGTTGCTGGATTTGGGAGCAAGTGTTAACGTGTTGTCAGGGTACCTGTTTGACAAGTACAAAAATGAGGAATTAGAGCCTGCTAAGATCGTATTACAGCTGGCCGACCAGTCGACCAAGATTTCCCGAGGCAAGTTGACCAATGTGATAGTCAAGGTTGATGATTTTGTCTATCCCGTCGACTTCTTAGTAATGGAATACGAAAGTTTAGAGGATGCGCCAACATTAATTTTGGGATGTCCATTTTTAGCCACAGATGGGGCTGTCATGGACTGTAAGATAGGAGACTTGGATATCACCTTTGGAACAAGGAAGCGCAGGCTAAACATGTTTGGTTGCCCGATATCATTGCAACATGGGCACAATGATAAGTACCCAAGTAATAATCCTCTTATGGCACCAGTAATAAAGGACAGAGGTAAGCAATGGACAAGAGCAGGTGAAGGTGCAAAAGAAGAAATTTTATGCGAGACAAAGCAACATCCATTGTCAACCATTGACAAAGTGCAGCTACTCGATATGATGGAACTAATGGAGTTAAAGTACCAACAATACGAGAAAGACGCACGGTGCAGAGAGGCCAAGGTCTTCCAACTCCTGGATGCACAGCAGCAGTGGATTAGCCAGGTTAGTGATAGGATCACACAGTTGACATCATTGCTCGTGACGATAGTCCATAATGTTGCCCCAGGGATGAAGAAGATGATGCCCCAAGAAGAGTGTGAGGAATAAGGAGTAGTCCGTCTGGCTGAAGACGTTAAACTTAGCGCTTGTTGGGAGGCAACCCATCCTTATAGGTCAGGTACTGTATTTTTAGGAGTAATTAGGAAGATATTACCATCATAATTTCAGGTGTTATTGGTTCGAGGCAAGTGTGGGGTCACATGAAGGAGTTTTGGAAAAATTGAAGACCGCGCCGCGGTATGGCGTTTGGCGTGCCGCGCTCACACAGAACAACCCGATGCGTAGGGGTTGATTTGGGAACACGCACGCCACGGCTAGTTCTTCCCCGCACCGCGGGAAATGATCGGACCGACTCCCTTTATAAGGTACGTCGTTTTCACTTGTCGCACACACAAAAACCTCCACGCCGCGCCTCAGAGCTCCGATCAACTGACTTGTTTTTCGTGTTTTTCTCGTGTATTTGATTCCTACGATCGAGGTATGCAATTCTAACTTGTTTTTACTAGTTAGAACAAGCAATTAGGCCGTGAAATTGATTGATTTCTCCAAAAACTGAAGAACTTAGAAATCTAAAAAACTTAGAAATCGGCAATGCTGGCTCGTAGGGTGTTTTGTTTGCCAAATGATCACCCTAGAGGGGCTAGTCGGTGCTTAGGCTACCTTGTAGTGGTGTTGGATTGAGTTAACAGGTGAAAATTGTTGATTTGGGGTTTGGATTTTGAAACAGTCGTTCGACGCGTCGTGCCCTATTTGTGGGCCGCGCCGCGGTTCGGTGGGGAAGTAAAGGGACTTATTTTGCTAAATATTTTTTGTTTTGTGTGGTTCATTTGTGCAGATGGTTATCAGACGCGATCAACTTTTCCTTCAGTTCCCCGAGGTTCTAGAGAGGACACCCGAGTATACGCAGTGGAGAGACGCGTTGATTGGTCGTCGGGTTCTCGAGGCGACCATTTTGGACAGAGATATTCTTAGGGATGCTGGACTTTGGGCCAAGATCGAGCCCTTTCTTCACCGCATGAGGATCTACATTTGCGTGCTGCTGCTGGGATAGGCCGATGGCCAACGAGGAGGATACTGTCTATGCAGAGCTACTCTTAGAGTTCTTGTCCACAATACACTATGCATCGAGGGCACGAGAGGTACAGCTCAGGCCGATCAGTTTCAGACTTGGGGGAGTTAGCCGGGAGTGCGATCTTCGGGATTTTGGGAGACGTACGGGTATATATACGGAGGAGGAGCTCCAGAGTCACCACTTCACGCCATTTCTTCGGGCGTGTATTCAGGGGCAGCCCGTGCGGGATGCCAACGAGAATATATGGGCTACGATGTCCAATGTTCGATTTGAGGTGGGGTCGGCCAAGGAGAGCCAGCTCCGCAACCCACTCCACCGCCTCATGCACCGTATCATCTCCACTTCTGTTCTGCAGAAGCACGGGGTGAGAAGGTGTCCGGCGAGGACATGACATTCATGTGGGCGCTCCGCGACCCCACCAGGTTCCTCCATCTACCATATGCCCTGGCAGCATCCCTTTCTACCCGAGCAGCGGGTGCTTCATCCAGCAGTCCTATGGTTGGCAGGCATTACATCACCCGTTCAGCCAGATCTTATAACTTGCTTACCGCCGGGACCAATGCGGTTTTGACAGAGATCCCACTTGTTCGCACCTCAGCCCGTGCTCTCGAGAGCATGGGCCTGATCCATCAGACACAGGCAGGGGGATATCTGAGGGTGGCCACAGAGGTACCGCAGCCACCTCAGCCAGCACATGCCCAGCCAGCGAGGAGACGTAGGAGACCAGCAGCACCAGCAGATGACCAGCCTCAGCCGCAGTTATCAAATGTGTTGGCCGCTGTACAGGATTTAGGACAGAGGGTATCGGTCATTGAGGCTCATGACCGATGGATGGCAGAGACACAGCGGATGATCAAGCTGAGGATGCAGATTGAAGATATTCCACCCTCCCCCCCAAAGATCATGGTGATGGGGCGGGTCTATCTGGGACCCGCCATGACGACGACTGATGTATTTTTCTTTTCTTTTGGGAAATATGTAC
This sequence comes from Cichorium intybus, assembly GCA_023525715.1. Taxonomy (NCBI): domain Eukaryota; kingdom Viridiplantae; phylum Streptophyta; class Magnoliopsida; order Asterales; family Asteraceae; genus Cichorium; species Cichorium intybus. Next base: position 209,435 of record JAKNSD010000011.1, read on the forward strand.
CGTACTTATGACACTATCTTTTTGTTTGCTTATTTATATTTCATATGTTTTTTTTATTTGCATTTAATATTTTTTTTATGAGTGATGCATGTAATACCAAAATGGAGAGTCCGAGAAGGAGTTGTTTCAGGCAAGTGTGGGGTCACCATTTCCCCCTCCACTTGCCATGATCACCAGCGTGTTTTACTGTTGTGCTACAACTCCGGAATTCTGAATCGTGGAAATGTTCGTGTTGTTCGAGCCGGTAGGTCTAAAATGGGTGGGACTTATCCACCTTGCCACCTAAGATTGTCTTGTCTGGGATGGTATTTCTGAAATCTCGTTACACGGACAACATCGGAAGTCATGGACAATTCTTTAATGGCCTTTAGAATCTGAATGAGTACGTAGACTTCATTGTGGACAGAAAATTTGTAATCAAGAGTTCTTTAGAAAGTCATGAATTCCAAGGAGTATTCTGATTATGTTTTCACAGACTATTCAATCTAACTTTGAAGACAATAGGCTTTGAAATTGAACACATTCAAAAATGTTTGGGTCTTAGTTAAAATCTGTTAAAAACTTTCTTGCTTGGGGACAAGCAAGGCACAAGTGGGGGGTGTTTGACAACGCGTAGTAATATCAAGTATTTTAGTTGTTGTTAGGCCCTATTCTTGGTGAATTTTATATCATATATGTTGTGGTATTCTCACTTTTTGTGTTAGTGCTTTTTTGGAAAGAAAAGATGTAAACAGGGGCTAAATGCATACAAAATGGAAGAAGTTTGGAGATAAGGACAAAAGAGTCGAATTCGCACGCGCGCCGCGGATCTTACATAGGCGCGACGCACTGAGTCACAGATGAGGCGGTGAGAAGAATTCAAATGCCGATAAAACGGGGATAAACCCATACGCGCGCCACGGATAATAGGGTTGCGCGACGCGGCTGCTTATTTTCCAAAACTATAAATAGAGGCTTCTAGGTTGAAATCAGTGGCAAAGGAACGACCCACAAGGTGGATACAAGGCTTCTTTGACTCCAAGACTCGGTTTTCAGTCGCCATTCATGGTATTTATGTTCATTTAATTTTCATATAGTTTAGTAGTTTTAGTAGCTTAGCTTGGTGTTATTGGGTGTGACAACCATTAGCATTAGGTTAGAGTATCTGTATTTTTATATTTACTGTTTTGGATGTTTGGGATCTGAGTTTTATACAAGTTAATCATTCAGTTATGTTTAATTGTTCTTTTTACCTTTTTATTGCTTTGAATGAATTTGGATGTTTATTTCTTTTGGCTTCATCTTTATTGCTTCTATTTCTGAATTAAATTTTTGATTTCAGTAAGTAAGATAGATTAAGTTTTGGTTTTGGTTTAAGTTTAAGTTTATGCTGGATCTGGATTTTGTTTGATTTTATGCTTTTGGACCAATTTTGGTAAAGTAGAAACTAGACCCTCTAGTTGTAGCGTGACACTAGAATGGTAATCTGTTGCCTACCTTGACCACGAAAATCCTGTGGATCGACCTTGACTACCACTGTACTAGTGAGAGTGAGGTTTTACTTATTTTTGACCGCACGACGACCTAGGCGTGTCAATGATTACCTTCAATTCTGTGATCAATCCAAGCTTTTCTAATCATCTCTTCAAAGCCTTCCTCTTCCATCTAAGAGTTGAAAAACTTGAACGGAATATTGACATAGTTCCTTCTCACTAGTTGAAAAATAAGAGGCTTGTGATCCGAATATAGTCTAGTATCCACAACAACTTCCACATTAGGCCATGTTGATTCAAAACTTTCGTTTATCAGGAATCTGTCAAGCTTTGAGAGTTTCGAACCACCTCCTTTAACCCAAGTGAATTTTAACCCTCCTATTTTAACATCAATAAGGTTGGTGTGGTTTATAAATTCATTGAATTTTCTGGTAGCATTCTCGTCAATTGATGATCCTCTTCTTTCACTCTCATCACCAGTGTTGTAAAAGTCGGTCTAGGCGGCCGCCTAGGCGCTAGGCGGACCAAAACTACACACGTTTAGTGCTATGCGGCTTAATTAGTCGGGCGTGGTCAACATCGGTCAAAACCGGGCTAGGCGGTCAAAGGCGGTCAAATGCGGTGGTAAAAATTTTCAAAGTTACCCCTCAAATTTCCGAGTTTACCCTCACTCTCCCTCCCATTTTCTTTCCAATTTTGACCTAATCGACCATCTCCCACTCTCCCTCCCATCTTCTTTCCAATTTTCACGACTGGAAGCTTCCTCCGCCCGATTCAGTTTCCTCCGCCACCAAGCATCGACTGCAATTTTCGGTTCTTCTCCTGTTCAAGCATCGACTGCAGTTTTCGGTTCTTCCTTCGCCCGATTCAGTTTCCTCCGCCACCAAGCATCGATTCTGATTTTGATTCAAATCGACTTTCAGGTTCGATTATTGCAGGTTCAATAGCTCGATTATTGCAGGTTCGATGATTCAAATCTTATCGATTTTCAAGTTCGATTATTCAGTAAGCTTATCGATTTCTGCTTTTTGGATTAAAATAGTTCGACTTTCAGGTTCGATTGTTTAGTAAATATACATCTTGATGGGATGTTACATGGTAGTGAAAGTGATTGTCTATTGATGATTGGAAGGCACATACAAAATATAATGGATATAAAGATACAGATCCACAAATTTTATTGGTTTTGGAAGGTATGTTATACTTTCTTTTTTTTATTTAAATTTGATTTTAATTAAGGAGTGAATTTACAGATTGTGGGGGGGAATAAGTGCTGAACAACGGAAGGTTCTTTTATTTTTTTAGACATCAGTGAAGTATTTACCGGTTGAAGGGTTTCGTGGGTTGGCTTCAAGGCTTTATATTTACAAGTCAAACGATTTGTTTGACCGGCTGCCATCTCCTCATACATGTTTTTACTGGATTTGTTTTCCGGCTTATTCATCAATGGCAATGATGCAAGAACGCTTAAATGTCATCACTCAGGAGCATGTTGGTTGTAGCTTTGGAACTTGGTGACATGCATTGGTCAGTTGTACAAAAGATGAGTCTGAAGAACTTAGTCTAAAAGCAACTATGACAGATGTCTGCACCTGTTATTAGTCTTACACATGAACAGAAGGATCATGTACAAGAATCTGGTTTTAAACGTATCATTGAAGCTTATAAACATATGAACAGCTTGGTTCTCTTTATTTTCCTATTTAGGAGTTGAGGTAATAATCTTGTAAAATTCATAAAAAGTCGGTAACTACTCGGTTTTAAATTCTAACCTAATAATTTGATTAATTACAATCTTGCATGTTTTTATAGTCTCCTTTGGAGTTGGACACATGGAGACTCCTGCAAATACACTTATACACATACGGATTAAACAGGTGCGCAACTTCTTGTTCTTGATTGATTGATTAAGCACAATCACACGTAAATACTCGGTAAGATGCTATGATTGATTAGATTTTTTAACAAAAATTTGAAATACAATGCTGTAATCATGAGAACTGAAAGTAAGATGCTAAAATTAAAAAAAAATTGAAAGTAAGATGCTATAATAAACAAATTATGAAAGTACATTGCGTTTTCTTGCATTTAGCCCCTTATAAAATTACAATGTTTTTAGTCCTATCTCCCTTTTGTATAACAAGATATATATAATTTATTACAATTAATACTCCCCGCCTAGGCGCCGACTAGTCCTCGCCTAGACCGACTAGTCCTAGGCCCCAGTCGACCGCCCACCTACCGCCTAGCGACTTCTACAACCTTGCTCATCACACACATCATTAAAGTCGCCAAAAGTGACCACATTTCCTTGCCAACTTCCCAGATAAGCAGAGATAAACTCCCACATATCCGCACGTTTAGAGGGGATTTGGCTTGCGTATACATTAATAAAGCAAATTCTAGCCTTGTTCTCAGACCACATACCTTGTACAATAACACAGTCGTCTCTACATATAACATGCTCTCTCAAAAAACGATTTTTATTCCAGATAGTAAGAATCCCTCCTCCCCGTCCCAAACCATTGGAAGAAGCAAACTCAAAGTCAGAATTACCCCAACTTTTTTTGACCAACATCTCAGACGGGTCTTTTCTTTTGGTTTCTTGAATACCCAACACAGAAATTTTGAATTTAGAAATCAGATTAGATAACCATCTAACCTTGTAATCGCCTTTTCCGAATCCATTTGAACTGATGGAGAGGATATTCATTGTGACTTTGTAGCAACTCCATTTCTATCACTCTTCCTCTGTTTTCCTAGATGACTTTTGGAAATCTCCTTTTTAAATCCGCAAACACTACCGATTTCTTTCAATCTTGTATTAATACCGGCTGAAGATGATAAAGACTGGGTGATACCGTCTTGTTCATTCTCTTTAGCATTTTTGAAATTTTGAGAATTAGATTTTCTTCTCGCTTGACTTCTGGTAAGGCGTGGAGAAGCTTTCAGACAATTCTTCTCAGACTCCATCTGGGTATTAGTAATTTTGACTTTTATATCGTCTTCCTCCTTTCTATTGACCAAGTCCAATTTTTGTTTAATAGGGGTATTTCTGAACATGAGGGCTTTTAACTTGTCAGAGCAGCCCAATAGAGTTGGATTTGGATCCTGATTATTATTAAGGTCTGGTTTATTTTGATTAGGCTCTGGCTCCATTTGATTCTCCATCTCCATAATGTTATCTGGGCCTTGATGGGCTACTTTCACAATTGGGCTACGAATAGGTGAAACAACATTCACTCTCTCTTTTGACCCGGCTTCCACGTACTCCTCTTTTTTTTCTTTTTCTTTATGTTTCTCCGAAATTAAAGTTTTTTCCCCCTTATCGATTTCCTCGAGCTTATCATCGTCCTTTTCCACCGCCATAACATGCGCAGCAGACATTTTTGAATTAGGCGGCCAAGTTTCTTGGATTCTCGAGAATGAGTTGGACCCTTCATCTTCCTCATCGGTGAAGTGCTCCGACTCTAATTCTTCCGATGATGCATAGTCTTCCTCGTCGTCTGAACTTAAATTTTCCACGATCTCTTTTTCTGTATCTTTATTGCGAGTCTCATTCTCATTCAAATTCCTCTCTTCACAATTGATCTCAAATACTCTAACTTTAACTTGTTGATTACCAATTTTAATAATTATAGTTTCATTAATAAAATCAAATACAGAGGTTTTGATGCAAATCTTCCCAAAAGACCAATCATGTCTCAATCTGTTACAAGGATCGGTGATAACCACCTCTCCCCATAGCCGCCTTATCTCGATAAAACTATTTGGACTCCAAGCTTGGACCGGAATACCTTTTATTCTTAACCAAACAATTCTCTCATGAATACAAAAGCTTTCGTTCCATCTCTGCAATGACTTGAAGCATGCACGAATTTCCAAACTCGATAATATCTTCTCTTCTTCTTCTATATTCCTTATGTCGAACATTACCCATAGACCACCCAGGAATTTCACTATCTCCTCATTAATACCTTCGAGAGCACGCAGATTCGTGACTACATTTAGGTTGCTGTAACATTTTACTTCTCCTACTATTTTACTTTTCAACGATTTAGAAGCCAGACTAATCTCTTCCAAGTCTAAAGTTACTGTTTTAAATTGTGGGACGGCTTTCTCTTGAATCCTTTTTACCTCCAATATATTCTCCACAGGGTGAGAGACTTTTTTACCTCTAACGACATTTGCGAATGAAATGCCATCACTTCTAGAATTCTCTTCGTTGTATGTGCTCCTTCTTTCCCTTGACGTAGTTTGATTATCCATTCTTTTATCCCTCTTGTACATTGCCACTTTAGCGAACACCTTGTTGTTTCCTAACCAAATCCGGTTCAGCATTTCCTCTTTCTTACAGACATCCTTTACTCTATTGTATCTAACGAATCCAAACCTCAAGCCGTGTTTATCCGCCCTCGAACTGATGAACAAATCTACAAGTGTTCCCAATCTAGCTAATTCTTCGCGAATACTCTCCCTTTCCCAGTCTTTAGGCAAGTTTGAAACAAAGAACGTTGTTGCATCCTTGAACTGCCATTTCTCCAGAATACATTGTCGCTGAATTTCCCCCTTAGAGACCCACCAGAAAACCCGCCGGCTTGAGTTTTCCTTCTGCCAAAAATCGCCGTCTCTTTGTCTCCTCATGGATATATATATATATATATATATATATATATATATATATATATATATATATATATATATATATATATATATATATATATATATATATATAAAAGAAATGATGCCGCTTTTAACAACATTCAAAGAAAGGCGGATGAAGTGTTCGTGCAAATTCAAAGGGAGACTCTTTCATGGATAAGCAATAGAGCTCATAGAGTGGATATTGTTAGTGCCGAATGGGCAAATAATCCTAGTTTAGGGATTAAAAAAATGTAATTGTGGTGTTTCTTTTCTCGCTTTGTATCCCCTTAGCTCCTTGCTAACGGGTCTTTTGTGGTGTTTTAATAAAGTTGCCTTTTCAATATATATATATATATATATATATATATATATATATATATATATATATATATATATATATATATATATATATATATATATATATATATATATATATATGTTCTGTCATATCCGATGCTAGGCTTTCCTCTAGATAGACAGTAGATATTCCAAAATTAAGATTAATAGGAGTTTGTGACTATTATCTCCTAGATTAGCTTTATCCATGTAACTGTTTGTTCTTGGCCGCCCCAACTCCTGGCTGGTGCTGCTATTTTAATGAATGTTGCCTTTCATATATATATATATATATATATATATATATATATATATATATATATATATATATATATATATATATATATATATATATATATATATATATATATATATATATATATATATATATATATATATATATATATATATATATATATATATATATATATATATATATATATATAGACTGTAGGTAGTGAGACATTTAAAGGAATTACTGTGGGAGATAATAGTGTTTCTCTTACTCACTTGTTTTTTTGCTGACGATGCCATTTATTTTTGTGAATGGACGGTTGAGAACATTCTCAACTTGGTTCGCATTCTTTTCTGTTTTCAAAAAGCTGTGACTCAAGGTTAACTTGGAGAAGAGCTCGTTGTTCGGGGTGGGACAAGAGTTCAGCGAAGTGGAGAACATGGCCATGATTATAGGGTGCAAGGCGGGCAAACTCCCTTCGGTGTTCTTAGGCATGCCTTTGGGAGTGCATATAGGTGCCAGAAGGCCATGGAAAACATTAATTGATAAGTTTCAGAAAAAGCTAGCTAAATGGAAAATTAAAACCTTGTCAATCGGAGGGCGCCATACTTTGGTGATAACGTGTTGGGAAGCCGGGGCAATTTCTTGTTCCCTCTATTCAGGGCTCCTAAAGAAATTATTAAACGGATGGAGAGCATGAGAAGGAGATTCTTTTGGGGAAAAGATGCAGATTCGAGGAAAATTCCATGGGTGAAATGGGAATACGTGTTGACGGACAAAGAAAAGGGAGGGCTAGGCACTATATCTCTTGAGGATCTGAACAGTGCCTTGATTGCAAAATGGTTTTGGAGGTATAGGTTGGAGAAAAATGCGTTTTGGAGAAGAATTATCGACAGCATACATGGAGTTGACAGTTGGAGAAACAAGTCAAAGAACATAAGAACAGGGCACACATGGAAAAGAATTATTAAATGCTGGGAAAAATTGGAGATTTTGAAGTACGATCCAAGGAGGCTAATAAAAAAGGAAATCAGCGACGGTTCTGATACGGCTTTTTGGAAAGATTGGTGGATTGGGGATTCTCCCTTGGTTGAAAAGTACAGCATGTTGTTTAATATCGAGACTAACAAAGAGAATTCGGTTGCAGACATATTAGGTAGGGGAGGCGGCTCATGGGGTTGGCGAGGAGAGATAAGAGAAGGGAGAACCAAATCAGAATTGGAAGACTTGGAAAAGATGATTGCTGGAGTCATTTTGACAAATAAAGAAGATAAGTGGATATGTCCGGATGGCCCCAACAGGTGCTTTAAAGTTGCATGGATGAGAAAAGAAATTGTTGATAAAACTCAAGTAAAAATTGGTGAAAACAGGTGGATCAAATCGATTCCTAAGAGACATATGATTCTTATTTGGAGAATTTTTAGAAATAAGGTAGCTATGAAGGACAACATCATCTCTACAGGTAGAGGGGAGGACACTAGCGATTGTATTTTTTGCCAAGGCGTGATCGAGACGGCCTCTCATATGTTCTGTACATGTTCAGTTGCAAAAGATGTTTGGAAAAAGGTGTTCCAATGGTGGGGTTTAGATAACAAAGACTTGACAAGGGTGGAAGAGGCTTTTGTGGGACACTCGAAGTCAAAACGGGATAAAATTGCGAGAACTTCTGTTTGGGCGGCGGTGATCTCGCATCTTTGGAAAAACAGGAATGATGCGATTTATTCCAAGAACCCCACCTATGTGGAAGAATTGTTTGTGCAGGCTCAAGGAGAGGCAATCCTGTGGATTGAGAGTCGGGTTCCTAGAATGGTGTTAGATAGAAATTTATGGGTATTTTGACTCGGTGTAATGCTCAGCTTCTGGCTGGGCTGGGCCGCTCTTTTTGGTGGTTTTATAAAAGTTGCTTTTCAAAAAAAAAAGAAAAAAAAGAATATATATATATATATATATATATATATATATATATATATATATATATATATATATATATATATATATATATATATATATATATAATCTATAACGAGAGATGCGAGAGGGGAGACGGAGAGACGGCGATTTCCGGCGACTAGAAGGCATGCGAAGAAAAACATTCCGATGGGTGGACGGCAACCTGGTTAGAACCGAGAGCAACAAGAGGGATAATCAAAACAGGTGGGTCTTCAAGGATGCAACCTCATTCTTTATCTCAAACCTTTCACACTCTCTACAAATCGGTGAGATTCGCAAAAATCTTATGTCCAAAGGTACGTTGGTGGACCTGTTCGTTTGCAAGAGACGAGACAAAAATGGTTTCTGTTTTGGTTTTGCTAGATTTAACAGAGTGCAAAATGTAAAAAACTTTGAGAAGGCCCTGAATGAAACGTTAATAGGTGGAAGGAAGCTATTCGCAAGGTTGGCTAAGTTTGCTAGAAGTGAAGAAAGGAAAGAGGAGAATCCCAAATACCAGCAAATCTTCAATGAAGAAGTCGGGAAGAGAAAACAGAACATATCCTTTGCTGATATAGTTAAAGGAGATTTTAAATCAACCAAAATTGTAGAAAATGAAGACAATGAAGAAAAAAAGAATACAGTCGGAAGGAACAACTCCGCTGAAAAGAAAAAATCAGTGATTCTAAGTAAAGAACCAATACAGGAGATGGAGAACAACTTGCAAGATAAATTAGTAGGAGAAATAAAAAGTCTCAACATCTTATCATGTATCTCGAACCTTTGCATTAGTGAAGGTCTTAGAGAAGGGATTGTAAAATACTTAGGTGGAGATTGGGTTCTCTTGGATATACGGAACGAAGAAGAGAAAAGGGTGATAACATCGAGCAAAGAAATCAATTCATGCTTTGCCCAGATCAAAAACTGGGAGAAATCTTTTGTGATTCCAGATAGATATGCTTGGTTAAGGATAGAAGGTATCCCGATGCAAGCTCGTAATCCAATCAGCCTCATCGAGATAGGGAGGTTATGGGGCGAAGTGGTGATTACAGACCCTTGTCTCAAGGATAACGCAGATTGGTCCATTGGCAAAGTTTGTGTTAAAACCTCAACGTTAGTAACCATTATGGAATCAATTGAGGTGTCTATCGATAATAAAAAACTTTAACATCAGAGTCAAAGAATTAGACATTCCTCAGTTTGTTAATCCTTTTCCAGTTGAAGGACAAAAAGACATTGATGTTCAAGACGGCGAAGGAAATTTAGAGGAAGAAGAGAGAGATTTTGAAGATGATGATGTTTCTTTAGATTCCGATGAAGATTCATCGGACTTTCTTTCCGACGAGGAAGTGGAAGGGTCATTATGTGATTCAAATGATAGACATTCTGGCCTCGAGAAAAACGATGACTCTAAGCCACGTGAGGAACCATTGGATAGCGAAAAATGTGTTGGTGAGATTAACGAGGAGACAAATTAATTTTATCTAATGAGTCGGCAGACATCGCAAATAATCAGGAGAATAATGAGTCACTTAAACAAATAAGCCCAATCTCAACCCCTCCTGGACCCGCCATAAGCCCACCCACCTCGTCTGGGCCTTTCCTAAACCCAATTGGAGATAGTGGAGAGAATCTTAGAGATACGTTTAAATCGGAGGATGGAAACGGGTCAAACCCGGATTTATCAGCGAATAAGACCAGGAAAAGGGCAAACCGGTCGATCTAAATGGACTTTCTGATAAAATGAAGAGTGATCGAAAAATCCCAATCATGGAGAGGAGGATTACGCGGAGTCAATCAACCAGAGGGAGGAAAACAGAGGTCCGACAAGCCTGGTACGAGAAGGAAACAAGTTCGGTAGAGTCATCCTTCGTGAGTGTAGGTATAACCAACAGGATTGATGAAATTGGAAGTTTATGTGGCTTTAATGAGGCAAAACAAGCTTTATCGGGTAAATCTCACCGGGGGTGGGTAAAAAAGGAGTCCTAATCGGTAAGAAATGAATCTACTCTCTCTCAATATTAATGGATTTGGAAAAGGCGACTACAAATTAGATTGGGTAAACACTATTATCAGTAATCACAAAGTTTCGATAGTCGGAATTCAAGAGACGAAAAGAAAACAAATCACTGATTCAATGGTTAGGAGATTATGGGGTAGCATGGATTTTGAAGTCGAATTTGTCAAAAGTCTTGGTCAAGGAGGGGGGACTTTAAATTGCTGGAACAAAAACTTATTTGCAAAGTGTAATAGTATTTATAGAAACGATTGTCTTATAACTACGGGTAAAGTCATCGAAACAGGAAATTCCTTGTGCTTCGCCAACGTTTATGCCAGTCAAGACCCAAGGAAAAGGGAAGAACTTTGGATATTTCTAAGTGATTTTCTATCTGATTGGAATGGAATTGCAGTGGTGTTCGGAGATTTCAACGACATAAGACATGCTAAAGAAAGGAGAGGATCGGTTATGGATGATAGAGCTACCAAAATCTTTAACGATTTCATAAATAATAACAATCTGTTAGAGGTGAAAATGGGAGGCTCAGACTTTACTTGGATCAAAGGAGGTGGAGCAAAATTATCAAAGCTTGACAGAATCCTCATCTCAGAAAACTATGGCAACTTCTGGCCAAACTTTGAAGTTCAAGCAGATGTGAGATTGTTTTCAGACCACAAGCCGCTGATTCTTAAACATGTGTCTCGAAATTATGGTATTATTCCATTTAAATATTTTAATTCTTGGCTTGGTGATGATGACTGTGATCAAATCGTTAAAGATGTGTGGGAAAATTTGAAGTGGAAGGGAAACACCTTAAGATCTTCATCGTTATGCAAAAGCTCAAAGTCATAAAAGAGAAATTAAGAGCTTGGGCGGCCAATAGAAGACGGGAAAACATGCAGAAAAAAGAAGATGTTTGGAGAACCTTGAGTCCATAGACAAATTGATAGAAGATGCAAAATGTTCTGAATATCTATTCAAAAAAAGAATGGAAACCATTACAGCTTTGAAAGAGATAACTAACAAAGAAAACGAGGACATTGCACAAAAGAATAAAAATAGATGGTGCTTAGAGGGGGACGAAAACACAGCTCTTTTTAACAAGACGATAAATAAGAAAAATCACTCGATGGGGGTGAAAGGAATAGATATCGATGGGAAGTGGGAGATTGAACCATCAAAGGTCAATGATCATTTTAAAAAAATACTATGAAGATATTTTAAAAAAAGATCAAGATTGTACCTGGATGCAAGATTTAGGATAAACTACTCCCATTTCAGACATCGAAAAAAATGAACTCGAGAAGGCTTTTGAAGAAAAAGAATTGAAAGACGCGATTTGGAGTAGTGGTCACAACAAGTCACGAGGCCCAGATGGTTTCTCGATCGAGTTCTTTAAGTACTATTGGGACATTCTTAAATCTGATTTACTTGAGGCTTATAATGAATTCGGTAGAAGACCCATCCTCCCAAAAGGTGTTAACTCGGCATTCATAACCTTAATTCCTAAAGTGAATAATCCAATTCATGTCAAAGACTTCAGACCAATAAGCTTGATTTCGAGTGTTTACAAGATTCTTGCCAAAATGCTTGCAAACCGTATTAAGAAGGTGTTGCCTAACATCATTGACAACTCACAATCAGCCTTTATCAAAAACAGGCAAATCATGGATGGTCCCCTGATCGTGAATGAAGTAGTGGAATGAAGTAGTGGACTGGGCAAAAATGAAAAAAAAAAAAAAAAATCCTTTTTCATCTTTAAATCTGATATTGCAAAAGCCTTTGATTCGGTCTCTTGGGATTACTTAGACTCTATAATGGAACAAAAGGGATTTGGAAGAAAGTGGCGTAGGTGGATAAGAGTTTGCTTAAGCTTGGGATGCTCTTCGGTGTCACACCCCGATCCTTGGCGGAATTGATCAAGACGTGATATATTGTTCAAAGTCTCATGACAACTATGTTATGATATGATTAGATTCAATTAAGTACTAACTATGCAAACAAAATCCACAACATACAAATACAAATCCAAATACAACAACATTTATTACATCAAATTTAAATAGTCTTGTGGGTTTCTAAGGTACACCCTACTTTTCATCAACTTCGTTCTTCAAATCTGCATCATGGGTAAAAACAGGTCAACTACGAGAGTTGGTGAGTAATCTAGTTTTATTAAAGAAAATAGTGAGTTTGAAATATTTATAATTTGAAACTTGTTTTCTTTGGAAGTCGACAAGCAAGTATTATTGAGATAACAGTTTATAAATCAAAAATTGATTAACAAATGATAACAACAACAATAAGTCCTCACCCTATATATACATATATATATATATATATATATATATATATATATATATATATATATATATATATATATATATATATATATATATATATATATATATATATATATATATATATATATATATATATATATATATAGGATGGAGCATCTAATCATCATACACACTCAACCACGTGCAATCAATCACCTTAGCGTCCCAAGGCGGGGTGGTCAACCCAATAGCGCTATTATTGTCCATAACGTACCTCAAGAATACGGGCATAGTCATGGGGATTAGACTAAAAATTGTAATGCACTACAAGTACATGTAGCGTAAACAAACAATAATTATACAAATAATGATTCACATATAAATGTCCCAACAATGTCTCAATGGTGAAAAAAAATAATAAAATGAAGTTGGAACATATTAAAACCACATGATACACCCCGAAAGTATTGAAAATTATAAAATATGGGGTAGATTACTCACTTTAGTCCAAACGGAATACGCGTGTTGTACGATAGACGGCTCAGGTCAAAACAACGTGGAACCTATTATAATTAATAGTTTTGGTTTAGGAATCGATAAATGGGAATATAGTATTAATAAGAATAATTAGACACATATTCTTATATTAGATGAATTAACAATTATCCAAATTTTGTTTTGAATATTAATGTATTTATATGTTAAATGAATTTTAAATTGAATTAATTACTTTGCTTAATTAATTTATATGTTCACTTTAGACAAGATTTTAATAATTTCTTATTAAAATAATAATTAGTCAAATTATAAGTATTTACAGATTTTATATATTATAAAAAATTATTTATATGAAATAATCATTAAAAATGCATTTTTACATGCTTAGATATTTAGGAAAATAGTTTTAAATACTAAACAGTAAGAAAACATTCTGAAATTTACAGAAAATCATTATTTCATAAAATGGTAATTACTTTAAAATTTTCATATTTTTCTTAACTGCTTTAGTATTTATTTAGTATTTTAATAATTAAACCACAACAAAATTCGGGAAAAATAATAAATGATTCCCATAAATTCTGGAAAATTATCCATAGTTTGCTAACATTATATTGAGCCTACTGTAAATATTTTGGATATTTTGGACTAAGGGAAGTATTTCTTATGTTTTTCATTATTAACTAATCACTAAAATCATAAATAATAGGCAAATATTAAGAGAAATTCATTAGACTTTTTATTTATGATTAACATGTTATATATGATATTCTAATAAGGTTTTATAATTTTTGGACATGTGTAGCTATTTATTATCAATTTAAACCATTAAATCAGGTAAAATAAGCAAACATTATTACAAAAATCTGTAAATTTTGTCATGGAGTCTTTAAAATGTTAATAAGGTGCGAAAAATATAAAATGTAGTTTTTAACATACATAACTATATTTTGCAATTTATTTATCTACAACAAAATAAACATCAAACAGTATTATAAATGCATGAAACTTTATAAATCCACTTTACTCAATATTAGGGTTGTTCCAAAATTTTCCCATAATTTATTGACTGCAAAAAGTATTTTATGTGAATTATTGTCATATTTTATTGAAATAATTATAGTAATTCAATAAAAATAAGTTATTTTCTGAAAATTTCCAGAACTTCTTATTTTATTTATGAGAGACTGAGAAAAATCAGGTTTATGCATAAAATGAGTTTTAGATATTTTGGTGGATTTAATTTGTTTCATGTATGAATTTGGAACTTTTAACAACATACATTGATGAATGCTTCAATAGGGGTGCCAATTTACCCTTGCGTCCAAATCGAACCACACCTTTCCATGGGGACACTTTTAACATGACCATGTCACCCACGGTAAATTCAAGCGGTTTGCGTCGCTTGTCGGCGTAACTCTTTTGTCGGCTACGAGCTGTGAGAAGGTTATTGCGAATCTGAGTGATTTTGTCGGTTGTTTCCTGGATAAGCTCAGGACCAACGATTGGAGAATCCACTGTTGTGCGAATTACGTGGGACTCGCCAATTTCATGCCTGCAAATAGGAGATCGGCATTTACGGCCATACAATGCCTCAAATGGTGGCATCCCGATGCTAGAATGATAACTGTTATTATAGGAGAATTCCACCAACGGTAAATGAGAGTCCCAGTTTCCTCCGAAATCTAAGACACACGCCCTCAACATATCTTCGAGTGTTTGAATTGTCCTCTCAGATTGCCCATCGGTCTGAGGATGATAAGCGGTACTGAGATCGAGGCGGGTTCCCATGGCTTCTTGAAGTGATTGCCAGAACCGAGAGAGAAATCTCCCATCACGATCTGAAATGATGCTGAGAGGGATGCCATGCCGACTAACTATCTCGTCGATGTAAATCTGAGCAAGTTGTTCGACCTTGAAATCTTCACGGATTGGAAGGAAATGAGTAGATTTAGTCAAACGGTCAACGATTACCCAAATGCTGTCGTGTCCCTTTGTGGTACGGGGAAGTTTGGTTACGAAATCCATGGTGATCGCTTCCCATTTCCACTCGGGGATTACTGGTTGGACCAATAGTCCAGAGGGTCGTTGATGTTCTGCTTTGACCCTGGAACATGTAAGACATTTGGCTACGAATAAAGCAATATCCTTTTTCATTCCCGACCACCAATAATTGGTTCTCAAGCCATGATACATCTTGTCAGCGCCCGGATGAATGGAATATCGAGTTTTATGAATTTCTTCCATCAGGAATGTACGAAGATTGTCGCGATCTGGGATCCAGATGCGATCTTGATAATAGAAAATACCATCAGATTTAGATTCCAACTCCCCATCAATTCCCGTGGGCATGTCATTTTCGGTAATTGCCGAGTGTTGGGCTCCTCGAATTCGGTCGCTGAGATTTGACAAGATAGGAGAACATATTAAATGAAATGCTTTGGCATGTTCTTTTCGGCTTAACGCGTCGGCTACGACGTTCGCCTTGCCCGGATGATAGCGTATTTCGCACTCGTAATCATTTAGGAGTTCGACCCATCGTGTTTGCCTCATATTGAGTTCCTTTTGATTAAGAATATGTTGCAAGCTCTTATGGTCGGTGAAAATTACGCATTTAGAGCCGTAAAGGTAATGCCTCCAAATTTTAAGAGCGAAAACCACAGCACCAAGCTCCAAATCATGAGTCGTATAATTCCTTTCGTGGATTTTGAGTTGTCGCGATGCGTAAGCTATAACCTTTCCCCTTTGCATCAAAACACAACCTAGACCGAGATTGGAGGCATCACAATATACCACGAAATCTTCGGATCCTTTAGGGAGTGTAAGAATCGGAGCATCACACAACCTTTGTTTAAGGGTTTGGAAAGCGTCTTCCTGCTTGGGTCCCCAATCAAATGGCGTACCCTTGCAAGTGAGAGAAGTAAGCGGTAAAGCGATCTTTGAGAAATTTGAAATGAAACGCCGGTAATAGCCGGCTAAACCGAGGAATGACCGAATTTCCTTGGGGGTACGTGGGGCTTTCCAATTCTTGACTGCTTCAACTTTTGCAGGGTCGACTAAAATACCCTTGTCACTTACAATATGACCGAGGAATTGTACCTCATTTAACCAAAACTCGCATTTCGAAAATTTGGCATAGAGCGGATTTCCTTGCAATGTTTGGAGAGTTAGACGAAGGTGTCTTTCATGGTCTACCTTTGTCTTGGAGTAAATGAGGATGTCATCAATAAAAACGATAACAAAACGGCCGAGATAAGGTTTAAATACTCGATTCATCAAGTCCATGAATGCGGCAGGGGCATTCGTTAGGCCAAAAGGCATAACGGTGAACTCGTAATGACCATAGCGGGTTCGAAAAGCGGTTTTGGGGATGTCTTCTTCCCGTACTCGAAGTTGGTGATAACCCGAGCGGAGGTCGATTTTTGAGAAGCATGAAGCTCCTTGAAGCTGATCAAAAAGGTCGTCGATCCGAGGTAACGGATATCGATTCTTGATGGTCAATTTATTTAACTCCTGATAATCGATACACATACGAAACGAACCATCTTTCTTTTTGATGAAGAGAACCGGGGCTCCCCAGGGTGAAGTACTAGGGCGGATAAATCCCTTATCGGTTAATTCTTGGAGCTGACTTGCCAATTCTTGCATCTCGGTTGGAGCCAACCGATATGGAGACTTGGCTATGGGAGCAGCCTCAGGAACGAGATCGATGCGGAACTCTAGCTCACGTACTGGAGGGAGTCCAGATACGTCATCGGGAAAGATGTCGGGAAAGTCTCGTACAATCGGAATATCTTCGATCTTCTTTTCTTTGACCTTTGTTTCCACCACATGGGCTAAGAAAGCCATGTATTCTTTACGTAGATATGATCGAGCTTGAGTACATGACATAAGACTAAGCTTTTTTGAACGAGTCTCGCCATAAATACGAAGACTTTGATCGTCGGCAAGAGGAATACGAAATACTTCTCGTAACACACTATTTCAGCATGGTTTTGGGATAGCCAATCCATTCCCACGATGATGTCGAAGCTACCAAGTTCCATAGGAACTAAATTGACAGAAAATTTATGACCGCAAAAATCGAAAGTGCAATCTTGGATGACTGCATTGAGTGAAATGTTTTTTCCATTGTCGACTTCTACGGTAAAGTGTTCATCAAGTATCGTGCGAGGTGTGTGAAGTATGGGTTCAAATTCCAAAGACACAAAACTTTTGTCGGCACCTGAATCAAAAAGTACTGATGCGTAGCAGTCATTTATGAGAAACGTACCATTTACGACCTTGTTATCGGTCAGTGCTTGGGTTGTGGTAATGACAAATGCTCGGCCTTTGGGAGCTGGAACCTGCATTGTTGGATTTGCCTAGGCTTGAGTGTTAATGATATTGTCAAGCCTAGGATACGCGTTTCTGAAATGGGTGGGGTCACCACAGTTGAAGCATGTTCCAGTTGGATACCGGGTTTGTGTTTGCTGATTTGAGGGTAGAGCGAATGGTCGCTGAGTTTTTGGTGCACGGCATGTGTCCGCCAAGTGGCCATAGCGACCACAAGTCGTACAAAGGCGACACGGGCTGGTGGACATATGGTGATAGTTACAATGGTTACAGAGGGGGTGAGGTCCAGTATACGGCTTTTTGTTTGGTTGGGTGACTTGGGTGATAGGAGCAGCATGGGTAATAACAGCATGGTTGTGGTGATGGCTTTTCCGCTTCTTTTTGTCGTGTCGGTGTGAGGACTCGGACTTGACAATTAAGGGGGTCTTAGGGGTCGGCTTTTCAGTTGTCATCTTTGAACCCTTGCGTGGGAGGACACCATCGTTCATATTATCCTCGTTGAGTTGACCTGCTATTTCAATAGCAGATTCTAGGGTAGATGGCCTGCTGCTGGTCACCGAATCACGGATCTGGCGCGGTAACCCTTTGATGTAGCGGCGTATTGCAGTTTTCATAGGTTGAACCATATGAGGTAGGAGTCTTGAAAGATCATAGAATCTATTAGTGTAGGTCGCGTTGTCTCCCCCCACCTGTTTCAGATTCCAGAATTCCTCTTCGAGAGTTTGCAATTCGCTGTCCGGGCAGAACTTTTCTATAATGCGTTCCTTTAGTTTTGACCAGGTCATTCCCAAGGCAACACCCTCTCCTTTTGCCCGTTTTTCTAGGTTCCACCATGAGAGAGCATGACCTTGGAGGCACCCTGTAGCGTGACGGACCATCAGGTCCTCAGGGCACTCGCTGTGGATGAAAGTACTCTCCATTTCTTCGATCCATGTGAGGAGTGCAGTGGCACCATCTATGCCTTTGAAGTAAGGCGGATTACAACTACGAAAATGCTTAAACGAGCAACGATGAGTGGTTGCTGGAGCTTGCGGCTGAAGAGTTTGAAGATGGGTTGCAATTGTTGGGATGACATTCGCTACCTCCTTAGCGATAAGGGCGGCTAGCCTTCGGTTGTTACGAGCAGCGTATGGGGGTCGTAATGCCATCTATGAGAAACACGCATATGGACTTGTGAGTTATTTGTAAATTGATTATGGAAATTAAGTTTGTAGACATTGTTGGGTAAAATGATTGTAAAACACTTGTTGGGCCATGGTTAGGAGTGTTGGGCACCTTTTGGGCTTTCCATGGGTACTAAATGTGAAGCATGTAGCAATTGCGTGGGCCCCCACAATACTAAGTTTTCACATGTTTTTCCCACTTCAAGGCCCATTAGGGAACTTAATAGTCCAATGAGTTGGCCATTTTGGAGTGTATCCTTTCGGATATGTTTGATAAGGTCGGGTATTTTGATGGCTCAAAAGTAATGTGAACGACGCGCTTTGGCCTATAGGTTTGGGAACTCTCGCCTTTGGTCCCCAGGTAAGCAAACTGGTCCCTCAGTTGATTGGGATGTATACGAATGCTTACCTAGTCAGGACTTTCGGGCTACCGGCACCTCCCCCTTCCAGTTACTACGCGTCCATTACTTTGATCCTACCCAACTAGAGTGGATGACTTTTAATTTCCTATGAGCTCTAAGGAATATATATGTATATAAATTTTTTATTTTGAAACCATTTGAGTATGTGTGTGATTTTAAGAGAAAGAGGAGAAAATTCACAAGTGTATGCACACATATAAGTGTCGGGAATAATACGTAAGCACATAAGGGAGCAATTAGCACACAAAGGTATTCCTAGGATTTTCTAAGTGCGAATTGCATGCAGTCGTGTGTGTATTTTATAAACTAGCATACGAGAGGACCCTAGAGGCTATAGACTAGGTCAAGGCAATTAACCTAATTCCCTATAGTCAAGGGCTCTGATACCAATCTGTCACACCCGATCCTTGGCGGAATTGATCAAGGCGTGATATATTGTTCAAAGTCTCATGACAACTGTAACGCCGAAACATGTTTATTATAAAATTATAATAAAAAGGGCAAAATGGTCATTTTACTTTAAAAGGGTAATTTGGTCTTTTTGACAGAAAAGGACTTGTTTGGTAATAATATTTTGAGTCTTGGACTTAAAATGTTATAAAAATATGATTTTTGTCATAAATTGTGTTAATTGTGGCAAAAGTTTAAGACTTAGAACTTCAAGGACCAAAGTGTAATTTCTGGAAGTATATAAGCAAGAACTTGTGCAGAATTTTGGGGGTTACGGGAGTGATCTAGGAGCTGATTTTCTGCAGAGATTTGAGAGTTCTTGAAGGCTTGGAATTAGCAAGCTTGATTATAGCATTCACAAGGGTAAAATTGGAAGTTTTGAGGTAAGTTTCCAAGCTCTTGACTAGTTGTTCTTGGTGAGTTGTGTAGAACTCAAAAACTGCAATTTCAGTTGTGTTTGGGTATTTAAAATGGTTAGATACTTCCATTAAGTCATAATAATAAGGACTTAACTAAAGAAAATGGAAGTAGATTGTTATTTTGAATGAATTTGAAGATTTGGGGTTGCTAGAACTAAGAACCCTAATTCTTCATATGTTTGATTGAGGGTGTTTTGATGGTTAAAAACCTTGTTAATATGTAAGGTTTTAGCCTAGGAACAAACCCCAAACGATTAAGAACAGAAATAAGCACTTAATGGACCAAAACAACAAGCTACAGTGCATAAATCGCGACTGGCCAGGGAACCTGCACTGCCGCTAGGCGCAGTGCGCCCCATAGCCAGGCGGGGTGCGCCCAGGCGCAGTGCGCCCTTCCCTTGGCGCAGTGCGCCCTCTGAGCAGAGGCCAGGCAGGAACTTTGAAACGCTAACTTTTGCTTGGCTTGTCCGATTAAGCTCAAATTTGAACCATAGGCTCGTTATGGTCTAAAAAGTTTGGGAAAATTTTCATATTGAGTTTTCGACCCCTCGGGGGCACTGTAGACCGACCCGAATGCCTCGGTGAATAGTAACATTCATATAAAGTTAGTAAACGGAAAGTTTATTAACTAGGCATTATATATTATTGAACTCTATTGTATTAGAGTTAATTAGAATAGTTATTAACCTATAATCATTGTGGAAATGAATGAATTATAGGTACGGGACAAGATTTCGCGAAACACATCGAAAGGCAAGAACCGCTAAACGCTAGTTGTAGCAAATCTTCAGGTGAGTAATCTCACTCGTATTTGATGTGATATATAATTGTTGAGCAGCTGCGGATTGAAAATAGTTTTGGGGACGAAAAATGACAGATATTTGATTTGAAATGACAAGACCGGAACCAGCAGTGAGTCAATAAAAATAAATAGACAAGACCGGAACCAGCCGTGAGTCTAGGCAACAGCGGGCTAACCCGTGAGCCATATTTAAACTTATATAGACAAGACCGGAACCAGCCGTGAGTCTAGGCAACAGCGGGATTTCCCGTGAGCCATGTTTGATTTTGTACTGTATGATATTACATATTTGACTTTGTATAGAGAATTTTATTCTTATACATGTAGTATTTGATTTGATTACTCACTGGGCTTTATAGCTCACAGTTTATGTGATATGTCCCTGCAGGTGAGCGTGATCCCGCGAAGGGAAAAGATAAAGTCTGTGACTGAAGTGACAGCCCGGCTTAGAGATGTATAATATGATGTATTGTACTTCGTGATCCTCTTGTACTCGTATTGTATTAACTAATACCCCCTACTTGTGTTTTGTTTGTATAATATTTGGTTTGAAAAAAAAGAAGAATTTTGGGGTGTTTTTAGTTAATAAGTCGGGTGTTACAAGTTGGTATCAGAGCCGTGGTTTAAGTGAACTAGGTGTCTTAGACTAGATTCCTGGACTTAAACCGTGAGAGAACAATAGATAAATGGACTGTTAGATATATATAAGTTTGTTATTATATATGTAATCTAACGGTTTGCTGAAATTTTGAAGTATGAGAAATACACGAAGCAATCCCACTGGTGCAAATTCGCGTGGAACCTCAAGAAGTGGACCAGCCCGTTCACGTGGCTCTGTGGGACGAAGAGCAAGAGCACCAGTTAGGGAACCGGTGGGACAAAATCCACCTGATATTCGGGCGATAGTGGAAGAAGTGGTTAGGCAAATGATGCCAGCACTATCGAACAACCTTAACCCGAGTGGCAATCCTAATCCGAGTGTAAATCCAGATCCTACTGAAGAGGCTGCAAAAAGTGTTCATGACAGGCAGCCAGAAGATGAAAGCCAGGGAGAAAGTCGTGCCCGGGCAGTAAAAGAAACACAAGGTGGAGAAGCCTCTACCAAGAAAATGGGGTGTACGTATAAATCTTTCCTTGGTTGTAAACCAAAGGAATTCTCGGGGACAGATGATCCAGTCAAAGCCATGGAATGGATCATGCACATTGAGAAGGTGTTCCGAGTAAGCAAGTGTGCGGATGATGATAAAGTGGAATTTGCCACGAACCAACTTACAAGCGGTGCACTACATTGGTGGCAAACCTATTACAAATCACTGGATCTTGATTCATCCCAATCGATACCTTGGGATCAATTCAAGACAAAGTTTAATGAAGAATACTGCTCAGAAGTAGCCATTCAGAAGTTGGAGGATGAATTCCTACACCTGGAACAGGGTTCCCGATCTGTTCAGGAATATACTCTTAGCTTTCTGGAGAAAGCTAGGTTCGCGGAACACCACATCTACACTGAAAAGAGAAAGATCGACAAGTATGTTCGGGGGTTGACAACTCGAATTAGAGAAATTGTGCAACCGTTGAAACTAACTACTTTCAGGCAAGTGGTGGATCGAGCCACAGAAAGGGAGACCGAATTAAAGCGACAATAAGATGAAAAGAAAGTCGTTGAAACAAAAAGAAAGGCGGAAGACCAAGGTTGGACGCCTCAGAAAAAGTCGCAACAATCCGGGTCTAAGGGAAAAAGCCAGAGGGACGAAGGAAAGTGGTGCGAAAAATGCCGAAAACGGCACACGGGCAGTTGTCGCAGCGATACTGGGTCAATTAGCTGCCGAAATTGTGGAAAAATGGGTCATCTTACACGGGAGTGTTGGACGGAAAGAAGATGTTTTCAATGTGGGGCTACGGATCATATTCGCCTGAACTGTCCCCAACTGAAGTCTGGGGTATACAGTGAAAGACCTAGAGATGACCAAGTGGGAAAGAAAGAAGAACCGAAGAACAGAGGACGACCGGTGGCCTCGCGAGCTTTCCAAATGACTGTGGAGGAAGCCCGTGAGAAGACAGATGTGGTGGCAGGTATCTTTACTCTTGATTCCATACCTGTATATGTTATTTTTGATCCGGGGGCTACTCACTGTTTTGTGTCGGAGTCCCTGATGTCTCGCTTGAATGTACCGTTAACCCCGATGGGTGAAAGTTTAGAAGTGGCTGTAGCGGATGGTAGATATGTTTGGGTATCCGAACACCTGGAGGGTTGTCAGCTTAAAATCTACGGGACCGCTTTCCCTATAGATTTGAAGCCGATGACTACAAATGAATTTGGTGTGATTGTGGGGATGGATTGGTTGGCAACGAACTATGCTAACATGGATTGTAGGAATAAAAGCCTCACAGTGCTGTCACCAGAAGGGAAATGGATGAAGATTCAGGGTGAACGACCTCGGTTGTGAATGCCAGTCATCTCCTTTGCCCAAGCCCGAAGCTGTATCTGTAAAGGAGGGATGTCCTATTTAGCTTATGTATCGGTGGCTCAACCGATTAAAGTGGGGGTAGCGAATGTGAATGTGGTGAACGAGTTCCCAGATGTGTTTCCTGACGAGCTTCGAGGGTTGCCACCAGATCGACAGGTTGAGTTCACGATTGAACTAATTCCGGGAGCTGCACCTGTTGCCCGAGCTCCATACCGTTTAGCACTTTCAGAGATGGTGGAACTGCGAAAGCAACTGGAAGAATTGTTAGACAGGGGTTTCATCAGACCGAGTACATCGCCTTGGGGAGCCCCTATCTTATTCGTTAAGAAGAAAGATGGGTCAATGCGCATGTGTATTGACTATCGGGAGTTAAACAAGATCACGGTGAAGAACAAGTACCCGCTACCCAGAATAGATGACTTGTTTGATCAGCTACAAGGCGCGTCCTACTTTTCGAAGATTGACCTGAGGTCGGGTTATCTCCAGTTGAAGATAAGGGAGTCAGACATTCCGAAGACAGCCTTTCGTACGAGATACAGTCATTATGAGTTTTTGGTGATGCCTTTTGGGTTAACCAATGCTCCAGCCGTATTCATGGATATTATGAACCGAGTGTGTCGACCGTTTCTTGATACCTCGGTGATCGTGTTCATTGATGACATCTTGGTGTATTCCCGAAGCCAGGCGGAGCATGAGGTACACCTGCGACAGATGTTAGAGCTGCTTCGTCAAGAAAAGTTGTACGCGAAGTTCTCTAAGTGTGAGTTCTGGCTAAGGGAAGTTCAATTTCTTGGCCATGTAATTAATGCCGAAGGGGTGAAAGTTGATCCAGCGAAGGTTGACGCCGTGATGAAGTGGGAACCGCCCCGAAGTCCAACTGAAATACGGAGTTTTCTTGGTTTGGCAGGCTACTACAGAAGATTTGTCGAGAATTTCTCCTCGATAGCTGCTCCGTTGACTAAGTTGACCAAGAAAGGTGAAAAGTTCACATGGGCCGAAAAGCAGCAAGAAGCGTTTCAGAAGTTGAAACAATCCTTATGTGAAGCACCGGTGTTGGCTTTACCACAAAGCGGAGAGGAGTACGTGATCTACAGCGATGCTTCTAGAATTGGTCTTGGTTGTGTTCTAATGCAGAAAGGTCGGGTCATAGCCTATGCGTCCCGCCAACTAAAAGATGCCGAGAAGAAGTATCCCGTTCATGATCTGGAACTAGCTGCGGTGGTTTTAGCATTGAAGTTATGGAGGCATTATTTATACGGTGTAAAGTTTGTCATTTACACTGATCATAAGAGCCTGAAGTACCTTTTCGACCAGAAAGAGCTTAGCATGAGACAGCAAAGATGGATGGATCTGTTGAAAGATTTTGACTGTGAAATTCAGTACCACCCTGGCAAGGCGAACGTGGTGGCAGATGCTCTAAGCAGAAAAGAAGCTCCTCTGAAAGTTACATCCGCATGCATGGGTGTAGTAAGCAGATTACCAGAATTGATTCGTACAGCACAAGAAGAAGCGTGTAAGCCGGAGAATGTAAAAAGCGAAAGAATGGTTGGATATTTGAAGCATCTGGAAGAAAATGCTCAGAAATTGAAGACCTTCAGTGGTCGAATATGGGTCCCAAAACAAGGAGAAGCGCGGAAATTACTACTGGAAGATGCACACTACAGCCGTTATGCAGTTCATCCGGGCAGTACTAAGTTGTATCGGACGTTAAAACCAATGTATTGGTGGCCTGGAATGAATAGGGACATTGGAAGATTTGTGGGAAGATGCTTGACCTGTCTGCAAGTTAAGTCAAATCATCAGAAACCGTATGGAGAAATACAACCATTGCCAGTTCCAGAGAAGAAATGGGACCATATTACTATGGATTTTGTGACAAAGTTGCCGCGGACACCGCGAGGATATGATTCTATATGGGTGATTGTTGATCGATTGACCAAATCGGCACAATTTATACCATATAAGGAGAAGTATAGAGTAGATCAACTGGCAAAAATCTACATTGATGAGGTAATTTCTCGGCATGGATTACCAGCATCAATTGTGTCGGACCGAGACAGCATATTTACTTCCCATTTTTTGCAAAGTCTACAGCAGCAATTGGGTACAAAAGTACTTATGAGTACCGCGTATCACCCGCAGACCGATGGTCAGAGTGAAAGAACAATACAGACTTTGGAAGACATGTTGAGGACTTGTGTCATAGACTTCGG
The DNA here is from genome assembly GCA_023525715.1 of Cichorium intybus. Classification (NCBI taxonomy): domain Eukaryota; kingdom Viridiplantae; phylum Streptophyta; class Magnoliopsida; order Asterales; family Asteraceae; genus Cichorium; species Cichorium intybus. The sequence continues at coordinate 235,102 of JAKNSD010000011.1, forward strand.
TGGAAGCTGGGAAGATCATTTGCCTTTAGTGGAATTCGCGTACAACAACAGCTATCATTCCAGCATTCAGATGGCCCCGTATGAAGCCTTGTATGGAGCACCGTGCCGTACTCCGACCTGCTGGACTGAAGTTGGGGAAAAGCCGTTGGCTGGACCTGAAATTGTAGCACAGACCGAAGAAAAGATCAAACTGATACGCGAAAATTTGAAGGTAGCTCAGAATAGACAGAAGCAGTACGCGGACAGACGGGTGAAACCGATAGAGTTCCAAGTGGGAGATATGGTAATGCTCAAAGTATCCCCTTGGAAAGGCTTGATTCGTTTTGGGAAGAAAGGAAAGTTGAGTCCTCCCTTCATTGGACCTTTCCGTATAACCCAAAGAGTTGGATCCGTGGCGTATCGATTGGAGTTACCTGATGAACTTCATGGTATACATGATGTATTCCATGTGTCCCATTTGAGGAAAACGTTGTTTGTTAAGTCTCAACAAGTACCTCTTGCTGAAATTGAAGTGGATGAAAAGTTGAGATACCCGGAACAACCCGAACGGATACTAGACCGCAAGACAAGACAGCTGCGAAATAAGAAGATCAGCATGGTGAAAGTCCTTTGGCGTCATCACAAAGGTTCCGACATGACGTGGGAGACCGAAAGTGAAATGCGGGAGAAATATGTAACACCCCAAATTTTTCAAACTTTTTATATTACATATAAAACATATTTTACAGAATTCGGTCCATTAAAAACCATAAAATCTGTTTAAATACAACAAAGGGTATTACAAACGCGTATCAAACAACCATAAGTTTAAAGGAAAGGATTAATCAATACCAATACAGGATAGATGTAACCAGCTCCACTCTTTTTCAACCTAGAATTTATTTTACAAGCTTCCAATTTTCTCACAACTTCGTACTTGAACCTGGAATACATGGCATAAAAACATAGAATACGTAAGACAAAATGTCTCGTGAGTTACATGAGTTTTAGACTCAAACTTTAAATTTCTTTTCCAAACTTTTTAAAAATTTCATAACATAAATCGTTGTCAAAACTACATAATATACACATACTAAACCTTTTTACTTTTCAAAATCATCATATATTAGACTTTGCAAAAATAATGTCTTTTATATTTTCTTTGACTAGTTTTATAAACTTGCTGGGATTTTTATACTTAGGGCGTTAATCACTATAAGTGATACCCCAAGTCTCTACAATTAGCAAGAACGGATCAATACTAACAGTAGAATTGCTGAGGCAGTCTACTTCGCGAAGGGGGTTGTCCCCAGTAGACTCCTTACCTAACCCGGGTAGGTTGGAACATAGTTCCCTTACTAACAATGCTAGTCACAATACCAGTCAAACATGAAATACTTTTCTGAAACTAAAACATTACTTGCACGAGAAATGACTAAATGCCAAGATTTTGACTCAAACATATCTCTATCATAATTTAGGCTATCGCCAGGAATGATACTTTCAAATATAGCAGTTAACTTTCTATTTAAACTAGAAAGTGTACCATTTTTGCAAATATTTTTCACATATGAAAATAATATATAAATTCTGAAAAATACTTACTTACTTGCCATGTATCCCAAAATGGTAAAATGCTACATGTACTCACCGAATAATTCTTGTATTTTATACGTATTTTACTACAGTACCCTCAGAGGGTCGTATTTCAATTCCGATAATTTTTTATAAAGTTTTGGACCATATTAGACCTATGTTTAAAAATTGAGGTCAATTGGACAAGTTTTGATCCATTTCTTAAAAATGAGGATCACTTGGCAGGGGACTCTTGAACCAAACTGCATTTTTTGTTCCAGGCGTAGGGCGCACCGCGCCCAGGTAAGGGGCGCACCGCGCCTAGCGAGCAGAATCCCAGAATTCCCCGATTTTTATGCTACAAATTCCCATTTTCTCAAATTAAGTGCTGAATACTCCACTTAATCGATAGGGGTTTGTTCCAAGACTAAAACCCTTCAATTTCTTCAAGTTTTAAGTCATTAAAATCGGATTAATCACAAGAACTCAAAATCTAGGGTTCTTGATAAAAATCTAAATTCTTGCAAAATAGCATCCTACTTCCATTTTCTTGAATTAAGTTCTTTTAGCATGACTTAATGGAAGTGTTGAATCATTTAAACCACATGATTTATGACTGAAATTGCCAATTTCAGTTTCCTTAGAAAATCATCAAGAGCTTAAACTAAGGTTTTAATTTCTTACCTTGAAAGGTTGGAATCACCAATTCCAATGGTTAAGTTCTTGATTCCTTGCTTCAATTCTTGCTTCAACTTCACGAATTTCACAAAGATCAGATTTTCTCCCGTCTCTAGAGCTCTCTACTGAATTATGAACCTTAATGAGATATTTTCTCATTTTTATATTTTTCATATTTTCAGTTTTGGTCCCTCTAGTTTACTTCCTTGAACTTTGGCCACCAAAACCCATTATCTTTCCATAGAATCAAATCTTTTACATTTTTAGTCCTAAACTATAATAAAATTTTATAATAATTTATGCATGTGGTCAAATGACCAATTTACCTTTTTAAGGTAAAAATGACTAAATTACCCTTACGACCATAATTTCTCAAAAATTTTACATTTAATATTTAAATTACACACATTTTAGTTTACATATTTATATATTACAAATTTTTGGTCGTTTCAACTACCTCCCCCTAATTAGGATTTCGTCCTCGGAATCGCTTCATAATCTGTAAAATTAGGGTATCTTTTCTTCATGATTTCCAATGTTTCCCAAGTCAAGTCTGAGCCCAGTGAATGCTTCCATTTGACCAACACTAGATCAATCTCTCTGTTCCTTAACTTCTTGGTTTTCACCTCTAACATCGCCTCAGGTTCTTCCACTAGTCTGTTGGGTGTTTCCACCCTTATTTCTTCTAGAGGAATGGTTAACTCCTTATTTCCAAAGTATTTCTTGAGATAACATACATGAAATGTATCATGTATTCCCCTGAGTTCCTGCGGCAACTCCAACTTGAATGCTTGTAACCCGATTCTTTTCAGAATCTTGAAGGGTCCAATATATCTTGGACTCAGCTTCCCTCTCTTACCAAACCTTATCACTCCCTTCCAAGGTGATACTTTTATCATCACCAAATCGCCTTCTTTTAAATCATAAGGTCTTTTCTTCAAATTTGAATAGCTTCTTTGGCGATCTTGCGCAGCTTTCATGTTGGCTTGTATTACACCAATCTTTTCATTTGTCATTCTTACAATTTCTGGCCCAGTGAGTTTTGCTTCACCAGTTTCTAACCAACATACCGGGGTTCTACACTTCCTACCATATAAGGCTTCAAAAGGCGGCATCTTGATGCTTGAGTGGTAACTGTTGTTATACGAGAATTCTACTAATGGTAGGTGCTGGTCCCAACTACCTCCAAAATCAATGGCACACGATCGTAACATATCCTCCAAGGTCTGAATAGTACGTTCGCTTTGCCCATCCGTTTGAGGGTGATAGGCTGTACTCATCTTGATTCGAGTTCCCATCTTTTCTTGTAGGGAATCCCAAAAGTTAGACGTGAATCGAGGATCTCTATCTGAGACTATGGACAAAGGTGCTCCATAACGTCTGATCACTTCATCGATGTACAACTGAGCTAATTCTCCAAGTGAGGCAGTTTCTTTATACGCGAGGAATAGGGCACTTTTGGTCAATCTGTCAACAATGACCCATATACTATCGTGTCCTCTTCGTGTTCTCGGCAACCCCATGACAAAATCCATGGTCAATTCTTCCCACTTCCCTGCTGGTATCTGCAACGACTGCGCACTACCATACGGCACCTGATGTTCGGCTTTCACTTGTGCACAGGTCTCACAGTGGGATATGTACTTTGCTATCCTCTTTTTCATCCCCGGCCACCAGTAATGTTGCTTCAAATCTTGATATGTTTTCATACTTCCAGGATGTATAGAATACTTGGATTTGTGAGAATCATCCAAGACTATCTTTCTGGTTTTTCCATATTTGGGAACCCAAATACGTCCTTTAAAAGTACGCAATCCTTGTGTATTTACTTCAAACATCACCTTCTTTCCAAGTTTTTCTTTCTTTATATTTTCTTCGGTTAAGGCACTTTCTTGAGCTTCTTTAATCTTCTGAATTAAAGTTGAAACTACTTCAATTCTCATAGATCTCCCTTTAACAACTTTTTCACGAACTTTTCGGCTTAAAGCATCAGCTACTACATTGGCTTTTCCTTCGTGATATATTATCTCACAATCATAATCATTCACGAGCTCAATCCAGCGTGTCTGTCTCAAATTCAATTCTTTTTGAGTAAAAAGATATTGTAGACTTTTATGATCTGTATATATTTTGCATTTCGTCCCATATAGATAATGTCTCCAAATCTTCAATACGAACACAATCGCAGCTAATTCCAGATCATGGGTAGTGTAACGTGTCTCTGCATCTTTTAACTGTCTAGAGGCATAGGCAATAACTTTGCCCCGTTGCATAAGCACGCAACCGAGACCTCTATTAGACGCATCGCTGTATACTACAAACTCTTCTGTGCCTTCTGGTAAAGATAGTACTGGGGCTTCACACAGCTTCTTCTTTAATAATTCAAAGGCTTCTTGTTGTTTTTCTCCCCAGACAAATTTCACTTCCTTCCGCGTTAGCTGCGTCAATGGCACTACTATTTTAGAAAAATCTTGGATAAACCGTCGGTAATAACCGGCTAACCCAAGGAAACTCCTAACTTCTGTAGGTGTCTTCGGTGCATCCCATTTCATTACCGCTTCTATTTTAGCTGGGTCCACTTTAATACCTTCAGTTGAAACAACATGACCCAAAAATTGAACTTCCCGCAATCAAAAGTCACACTTTGACAACTTCGCATATAACTGTTCATTCTTCAAGGTACGCAGCACTTCACGTAGGTGCACTTCATGTTCTGATTCACTTTTTGAATAGACTAAAATATCATCGATGAAAACGATGACAAATCTATCAAGAAAAGGTTTACAGACTCTGTTCATGAGGTCCATAAACACAGCTGGGGCATTAGTGAGACCGAATGGCATCACTAAAAATTCATAGTGACCATATCGAGTTCGGAATGCAGTCTTACATACATCTTCCTCCTTCACCCGAACTTGATGATACCCAGAACGAAGATCAATTTTAGAGAAATAACTAGCTCCCTGCAACTGATCAAATAAATCATCAATTCGTGGCAAAGGGTATCGATTCTTGATTGTCACCTTATTGAGCTCACGATAATCTATACACATACGCATAGTACCGTCCTTCTTCTTGACAAACAACACTGGAGCTCCCCAAGGAGAAGAGCTGGGACGAATAAACCCCTTATCAAGAAGTTCTTGCAACTGGGACATAAGTTCCCTCATCTCTGTAGGAGCAAGACGGTATGGCGCACGAGCAATGGGACTTGCTCCAGGAACAAGGTCAATGCGAAACTCGACTTGCCTAATGGGTGGTAACCCAGGAAAGTCATCGGGAAAAACTTCAGGGAATTCATTGACCACTTTTATATCTTCCATCTTCTGCTTTTCCTTCTTCCCATTCATCACATAAGCGATAAATGATTCACACCCTTTATGGATGCATTTACGGGCCTTAATAGCAGTAATGAGACTTTGCATGTTCTTCCGGCGTTCCCCATATATATAAACTTTACTACCATCAGGCATTTTGATCGATACTATCCGTTTCCCACAAAGAATTTTTGCATTATGAGCTCCGAGCCAATCCATCCCAATAACAATATCGAATCCTTTAATCCTGATAGGTAGCAAATTTGCCTTTAAAATTCGCCCATTAATCTCCACCGGACATTCCTCATACACATGACGGACCGTAACTATCTCCCCATTCGCGACTTCTATTACACAGGTATCATCTAATGGTTTCATTGACATGTTCAGACGCTTACTAAAGTCATGGGACACCAAAGAGAAATGTGCTCCAGAATCAAAAAGAACATAAGCAGGTTGTGAGTTTACAATGAGTGTACCTGCAACCACATCCTGGTCTTCTTTAGCCTCATCAAGGGTCATCTGAAACGCTCTCCCCTTCGTCTTTGCTGGCTCTGTCTTCTTATTACTTGCAGTGGAAACTAATGTTTCACTCTTCTTTTTGGGACAGTTGGTGCTGTAATGACCATTTTCATGACAATTAAAACATTCCACCTCACTAATATCTTTCACCTTGCAGTCTTTAGCTTGGTGGCCCGGAAGACCACATTTATAGCACCCACTAGTGCCCTTCTTGCATTCCCCACTATGCCTCTTTCCACACTTCTTGCATTCTTTAACCTCTCCTTGCTTAGAAAACCCCGATGAAACACGACTCTTCTTGTTTGCTCCAGAGATTCCTGAAGACTTTCGCTTTTCCGCAAATGCTTGTCGTTCCTTGGCCTTTTTCTCAATCATACTTTCAACCCGAGCCGCGGATTCAATGGCTTCATCAAGAGTAGTAGCCTTGCCAACTTCTAGCGAGTAGTCTGCCAGCAATCCATTAACATACCGGTTTATCCTTCCGGCCTCGGTCGGTAGTGTATCTTCCAGAAATGGCAGCATCTCGCAGAACTTTTTAGTATACTCATCAACGGTTTGTTTTTCCTTTGCAAGGGCAAAGAATTCATTAACCAAATTCTCTCGATGCCTAGCTGAACAGAACTTGTTTTTCAATCGTTGAACGAACTCGTCCCAAGTCAACGCATCCACGAAATCACTCCCCTTAATTTGGCGGAGAGTGTTCCACCAAGTAAGAGCTTCAGCCTTTAACATCTGAGAAGCAAACCCTACCTTCATATCTTCGTCACAACGACAGATGCGAAGAACTTGTTCCATTTCGGTCAACCACCGTATTGTTATTCGCGGATCCATCTCCCCGTTAAACTCCTTTGGCCGACAGGACATAAAGTCCTTGAAAGTACAGGCTCCTTTAGTCTTGAACTGAGGCTGTGATTTGGAAGAAGAATCTCCCTGAGAAGAAGTCTGTCTTGGATTAGTGCCTTCAGGAGCCACACTCTTCTCGCTATCTTCGGGTTGTGACTTAGATCTTTCACCCAGTCGCTCATCCAGAAGACGAGTCATCTCTTGTCTGTTTTGTACTTGCGAGTCATGTAATAACTTCTGAATTGCCTCCAAGGTCAATGGAGGTGGATAAGCCTCACCCCTAGAATTGCCATCATCAATGGCTTGGGGCGGTCGGGGAGGCATAGGAGGCCTTGCATTAGCATTTGGGTTTTCCGCATAAGATCCTTGACCACTTCTAGTTCGCATCTTGCTATAAAAATTTCAAGTACTTTAGTATTTCATATTATAGCAAAATATTAGCTTATTACATTTCCACCAGTTTCCCAGTATTCCCTCGCGGTACACTAGGCTCAATACGCGTCCTGTGATTATGATAATACGGGCCCATATTACCATAATCACCTACACATGTTGTTCCCAATGTTTCCACTTGGTTCTACTGTTCACTGGTATCAATTAGCTACTTTTAACTCATAAATATACTCATATACTTCCATTAATAAGCAATGTCTTAATTCATTAAGACATGACAAATTAAATAACTAACTTTAACTGACTATTTTACTAGTCTAAGCCTAGGAGTGGAATGATCCAATCCTAATTCGCTTAAACTATGGCTCTGATACCAACTTGTAACACCCCAAATTTTTCAAACTTTTTATATTACATATAAAACATATTTTACAGAATTCGGTCCATTAAAAACCATAAAATCTGTTTAAATACAACAAAGGGTATTACAAACGCGTATCAAACAACCATAAGTTTAAAGGAAAGGATTAATCAATACCAATACAGGATAGCTGTAACCAGCTCCACTCTTTTTCAACCTAGAATTTATTTTACAAGCTTCCAATTTTCTCACAACTTCGTACTTGAACCTGGAATACATGGCATAAAAACATAGAATACGTAAGACAAAATGTCTCGTGAGTTACATGAGTTTTAGACTCAAACTTTAAATTTCTTTTCCAAACTTTTTAAAAATTTCATAACATAAATCGTTGTCAAAACTACATAATATACACATACTAAACCTTTTTACTTTTCAAAATCATCATATATTAGACTTTGCAAAAATAATGTCTTTTATATTTTCTTTGACTGGTTTTATAAACTTGCTGGGATTTTTATACTTAGGGCGTTAATCACTATAAGTGATACCCCAAGTCTCTACAATTAGCAAGAACGGATCAATACTAACAGTAGAATTGCTGAGGCAGTATACTTCGCGAAGGGGGTTGTCCCCAGTAGACTCCTTACCTAACCCGGGTAGGTTGGAACATAGTTCCCTTACTAACAATGCTAGTCACAATACCAGTCAAACATGAAATACTTTTCTGAAACTAAAACATTACTTGCACGAGAAATGACTAAATGCCAAGATTTTGACTCAAACATATCTCTATCATAATTTAGGCTATCGCCAGGAATGATACTTTCAAATATAGCAGTTAACTTTCTATTTAAACTAGAAAGTGTACCATTTTTGCAAATATTTTTCACATATGAAAATAATATATAAATTCTGAAAAATACTTACTTACTTGCCATGTATCCCAAAATGGTAAAATGCTACATGTACTCACCGAATAATTCTTGAAATGTCGTTTAGACGTCCCTCGGTTCTTTACCCTTTCGGTGTCCGATTATTTGACTTGCACCTATATATAGTATATGATACATTAATTTACATTTTAATTGACTCTGTAACATGTTAGAGTCTTTATTATACCATCAATGGTCCAAACAAATGTATAACTCAACTTTAGTTAAATTGTATTTTATACGTATTTTACTACAGTACCCTCAGAGGGTCGTATTTCAATTCCGATAATTTTTTATAAAGTTTTGGACCATATTAGACCTATGTTTAAAAATTGAGGTCAATTGGACAAGTTTTGATCCATTTCTTAAAAATGAGGATCATGATAGGTGTATAATTATACACCTTTTTATATGTTTATTTACCGCATTCAACATCGTTTATTGCCTTTAAAGCATGCTATATGCATGTTTTCGGTCTAATGTGTTTATTTTGGAGCAAAAACCATTTGTTTGCATAAAATGGTATGTTTTGCAGGCATTAAAAAATATGGACCACCTTACAATGTCAAAAGGAAGCCTCACGCCAAGTTTCAAGGAAATCGGACAAGAGACGGAGAAAATAGCCCGAAAACCCCCTGCCTCACTAGACACGAGTCGTGTGCATTTATACACTAAATACACACGAGTCGTGTCCCACCTGGAATGACGAAATGGCAATGTACTTTCAATACACACGAGTCGTGTGTTTTCTAAGCCTAGAAACACACGAGTCGTGTCTGCACTGCAAGTCATGTGCAGCAGGAATCTTCCAGCAAATCAACTTTTGAAGCATGGGATTTTCATCATTTGATTAATCCGATCTGAGATCTCTCCAGGGCCATTTGAGAACTATAAATAGAGCATTTGGGAGGACAATCCAATACACTTCAACACACTTCAATAGACTTGAACATCACTTCATACACTTAGATATTTTCTTATTCTTAGTTAGTTTTAATGTCTTTATTTGCAATTATGCAGATTTTAGTCAACATGAGTGGCTAAATCTCATAACATTCGGCTTTTAGTCATGTATCTTTCTAGTCATTAATATTTATGCTTGGATTGAAGTTTTGAAGTTATTAAAAACTGTTTTGGTTTAGTTTTGTCATTTAAATTTTATTACAAATTTGGTCCCTGTTTTGGAATTTAGCCGATCACTATATTCCGATAGTTGACCAATTATAGTTAGATGTATTTTCAATTGTTTTGAGGATCATTGTTAGTAACATCTTAGAAGTAACTTCACTTGTTAAAGCTTGACACGAGAGATCAATCAAGCTCTTAATAAGTAAAGAACTAACAAAAGAGCATAAAGCATCACTCTTGGTCAATTTTAGCATTAATCACTAGTTGACCATTGTGTTGTGCATACCTTTTATAGAATTTAAGTGCTAATCCTTGTTCTATATTAGTGATGCATGTTTCTTTTGTCCCGGTTGATTTCTATGTCTTAAATTACATACTTGTTCTTAGTTCCTTCATCTAAAGGGACGGAATATTGAATTTGGATTAAAGCTCGCATATTTAAGTGGTATCTTGTCTCGGTTGAGATACATCTATCTCTTCAAGATGACCATTGAGGTATTTACTTATATATGAGAAAACAATACTTCTTTCACAAATAGCGACCATTGAAGTATTGAGCATATTAATTTGGATTTCTTCTAAGTTGATGTGTTATTGTCATTTTTCCATTGACAAGAACCATTACTTAACTCTTAATTTCATTCAAGTATGAATATGCGACAAGATTGATTAGACTAGAAGCCGAATGTCCGTTTTATTATATTAATCACATTCTTACTTATTATTTTTCTGTTATTCAAGCGACTTGACAAATCCCCCCTTGAACTTTATATTTCTTTGTCCCAATCTCTAAGAGTGTGAAAACTTGGCAAGAGATTACTCGCATCAATTCCCTTGGGTTCGACTCGTACCACTACTATACTATTCTTAATTGAAGAGTATTTAGAGGTCTTTTGACATTTCACAGTTTCTGTCCCATCATTAAAAACTGCATCCATTTTACATTACTCTTTTATTTGTTTGGTAATTCGACGATCAACAAATTGGCGCCGTTGCCGGGGAATTGGCTTATGATTAACTCTTTATGCCCAGATCTGATCGAACAGGTACACCTCTTGAGATCAACAAAGAAATCGAAAAAACTGCAAAAATATTAAGAAAACAAACCAAACTTCGAAAGAAGCTTGATTACCAAAAAACTCACACTACATCAACACTCTCTCCTACACCACCTTCTACTTCTACTTCTACTCCTATTTCTGATTTTTCTACTAATCCATTAAAAATGGGTGACGAAGAAAAGACCTTAAGACAATGGGGTGCCCGAAAAGATACACAACAACCTTTGTGTATAAATTATCCCAATGTGGAGAATTTTGAGCTAAAGTCCGGGCTCATACACTTACTTCCAACCTTTAGAGGTTTGGAAAATGAAGATCCCCATAAATTCCTTAAGGAGTTTCATGTGGTATGTTCGGGTATGAAACCGCATAATGTGACCGAGGACCAAATCAAGCTAAGGGCATTCCCCTTTGCTCTTTACGATGCCGCCAAAGAATGGTTGTACTATCTCCCACCGGGGACGATAACAACATGGAACGACATTGCTCAAGCATTCCTTGACAAATACTTCCCGGAGCCAAAAGCTTCGAGCATCCGTAAAGAAATTCTCACCTTGCATCAAGGACGAAGAGAGTCCTTACACACCTATTGGGAGAGGTTTAAAAAACTTTGCTCTCGGTGCCCACAACACGGTTTGTCGGAGCACCAACTTCTCCAATACTTTTGTGAAGGCCTATCTCACCTTGATAGGCGAATTATCAATGCTTCAAGCGGTGGAGCCTTACTAGACAAAACTCCGTCCCAAATCCGGGCCTTAATTGCAACTTTGGCCGAAGACTCAAAGCATTCAATCGGGGAAGACGAATGGTATCCCGACCCTCCACGAGGAGAAAAACAAGTAAGTACCCCTCTTATTGAAACTCAATTAAATGAATTAACAAAAGCCGTTATTTTGTTAACAAAAGAGAGAGGGATCGAACCAAAGGCAAGAGCTTGTGGAATTTGCCTCCAACACGGTCATCCAACCGATATGTGTCCATCCTTGCAAGATGAAAACGAGCATGTAAATGCTATGGGTGACCACGTGGGACAAAATTCCAGGAATTTTGACAACAATCAATCGTGGAGAAATGCGCAACCGAGGCCCCAATACCAACCTCGGTATCAACAACCACAACATGCCGCTCCAAGAAACCCCTCAGGTATGTCTTTGGAAGAAATTGTCTCTAATCTTGCTAAAAACACAATTTCTTTTCAGCATGAAACACGGTCGAGCATTCAAAATTTAGAACAACAAATGACACAACTTGCAACATCGGTTAGCAAGTTGGAAAGTAGATTGGACTCTAAACTACCCGCTCAAACCGAAAAGAATCCAAAACATAATGCAAGCGCAATAACCTTGAGAAACGGTAAGGAGTATGAAAGTCCAAAGGTAACGGAAGAAGAACCCGAATTGCTCACCAAAGACAACACGGGAGGTGCCGACACATTGAAACCGGAAGTTCTAATCACCCCTCCCCCTTTTCCATCAAGACTAAAGAACACAAAGAAGGAAAGGGAAGAACAAGAAATCATGGAGACTTTTCGAAAAGTAGAGGTAAACATTCCCCTTTTAGATGCTATCAAACAAGTACCTAGATATGCCAAATTCCTAAAAGAATTATGTACATCTAAAAAGAAGCTAAAAGGAAATGAAACTGTTAAGGTAGGAGAAAATATTTCAGCCGTCCTTCAAAAAAGAATCCCTCAAAAATGCAAGGACCCCGGTGTTTTTACTATTCCATGTAAAGTGGGAGACTTAATAATACCACGTGCAATGTTAGACCTTGGTGCCTCTATAAATGTCCTACCATACTCGATTTTTAAAACTCTCAAAGTAGGACCTTTAAAAAGAACCGGTGTAATAATTCAATTGGCCGATCGTTCTACCGTGCACCCAAAAGGTGTATTGGAAGATGTTTTGGTCCAAGTAAATGAACTTGTATTTCCGGCGGATTTCTATGTTTTAGATATGGAAGATGATGACTCTCCAAATTCTAGTTCCGTTTTGTTAGGACGACCATTTCTAAAAACCGCAAAAACTAAAATTGATGTTGATAGTGGTACCCTAACAATGGAATTTGATGGAGAGATAATTAACTTCAATATCTATGATGTGATGCGATATCCTACCGATGTATCTTCCATAAATTTTCTTGATGTGATCGAACCTTTGATAGATGAATGTTTTGAGCTAACCAATGATGACTCGTTAGCTATTGTGTTAAGCAAAAGTATCAACAAAGACGCGGAAAAAGAACTTAACGAAAAGTTCAAACTTGAAGAGGAGATAACAGAAATTGTGAACTTCATGGACAACAATAAGACGATAAGGTACAAATCACCAAAAATAGACCTTCCAATTTCTGACACAAAACTTCTCCCATCTGTTTTGCAGGCACCAAAGTTAGTGCTGAAAACTCTTCCTAATCATCTCAAATATGCATACCTTGGAGAAAACGAAACGTTGCCGGTTATCATTTCTAGTGAACTAACAAAAACCGAAGAAGACAAATTAATAAAACTTTTAAAACAATTCAAAAAGGCCATCGGATGGACCATAGCCGACATCAAAGGTCTAAGTCCATCTCTTTGCATGCATAAAATCCTCATGGAAGAAGACTTCAAACCAACAATAGAAGCCCAAAGGAGATTAAACCCTCCTATGATGGAAGTTGTGAAAGAAGAAGTCATCAAATTGTTGAAAGCCGGAATGATCTATCCTATCTCAGATAGTAGATGGGTGAGCCCAATCCAAGTGGTTCCCAAGAAGGCCGGAGTTACAGTGGTGCAGAATCCGGAAGGAGAATTGGTACCCACCCGAATCCAAAATGGGTGGAGAGTTTGTATAGATTATCGCAAACTAAATGCTTCTACTAGAAAAGACCATTTTCCTTTGCCATTTATTGATCAAATGTTAGAAAGATTAGCCGGAAAATCTCACTATTGTTGTTTGGATGGATTTTCAGGTTTCCATCAAATACCAGTGGCCCCCGAAGACCAAGAGAAAACCACATTCACATGTCCTTTTGGGACTTTTGCATATAGGCGTATGCCATTTGGTCTTTGTAATGCACCTGCCACCTTTCAAAGATGCATGATAAGTATTTTCTCGGAATATGTTGAAAATATCATTGAAGTCTTCATGGACGATTTCACGGTTCATGGTGACTCTTTTGATATATGTCTAGAAAATCTTACAAAAATTCTTCAAAGATGCATAGACACCGATCTAGTCCTAAATTTTGAAAAATGTCATTTTATGGTAAAACAAGGACTAATTCTAGGACATATCGTGTCTAAAAAAGGACTGGAAGTGGATAAAGCTAAAATTGACATTATCAAAACCTTACCCTTCCCCACAAACATACGGGAAGTGCGTTCTTTCCTTGGCCATGCAGGTTTCTATAGACGCTTCATAAAGAATTTTTCCAAAATAACTGTCCCGATGTGCCGTCTACTACAAAAAGATGCAGAATTTGATTTCGATCAACCTTGCAAAGACGCGTTCAACAAATTAAAAGATTTGCTAACTTCAGCTCCCATAATTCAACCACCAAACTGGGACCTTCCGTTTGAAATCATGTGCGACGCAAGTAACACCGCGGTTGGAGCTGTTTTAGGCCAAAAGATCAACCGGGCCCATCATGTTATTTACTATGCATCAAAGACTCTAGACACTGCCCAAAGCAATTACTCTACCACCGAAAAAGAATTGCTTGCAGTAGTTTTTGCATTGGAAAAATTTAGACAATACTTGTTGGGTACTAAAATAACAGTATTTTCTGATCATGCAGCTTTAAAATACCTTTTGACAAAGAAAGACGCGAAGCCAAGACTTATACGATGGGTCTTGCTATTACAAGAGTTTGACCTCGAGATCAAGGACAAAAGCAGAGCTGAAAACCTTGTAGCCGATCATCTTAGCCGGATCCAAGCACCCGATGACCCAACACCCATTCAAGAAACTTTCCCAGACGAACACCTTTTTTTGGCCCAAGCAACAACACCATGGTATGCCGACATAGTCAACTACTTGGTCACCAACATATTCCCCGATGAACTTTCATATGCTCAAAAGAACAAAATCCGAAAGGAAGCAAGACAATATGTTTGGGATGACCCGTATCTATGGAAATATGGTAGCGACCAAATCATTCGAAGGTGTGTTGATACCAACGAAGCACAATCAATTTTGGACTTTTGCCACACACAAGCTTGTGGAGGGCATTTCGGTCCCAAAAGAACGGCACACAAGGTACTCGAGTCTGGTTTTTATTGGCCTACTATATTCTTTGATTCATACATTTTTTGCAAGTCTTGTGAACAATGTCAGAAAACTGGGAATATACGCCCAAGAGACCAAATGCCACTCACACCCATCTTGGTGTGTGAGATATTCGATGTATGGGGGATTGATTTTATGGGACCTTTTCCAAATTCATTTGGAAACACCTATATAATCCTAGCAGTAGACTACGTGTCTAAATGGGTTGAAGCCAAGGCGACAAGGGCGAACGATGCCAAGACAGTTTCAGACTTCATAAAAACTAACATTTTTAGCAGGTTCGGAACACCAAGAGCTTTCATCAGTGATAGAGGAACCCATTTTTGTAACAAGACCATTGAGGCACTATTCAAAAAGTATGGTGTAACTCACAGGGTTTCTACCGCCTATCACCCCCAAACGAACGGGCAAGCAGAGATCTCAAACCGGGAGATCAAGTCGATAGTGGAAAAGACGGTAAGTCCGAACCGAAAGGACTGGAGCATACGATTAGATGATGCACTATGGGCATATCGAACCGCCTACAAAACGCCAATAGGTATGTCTCCTTACCGTCTAGTTTATGGGAAAGCTTGTCATCTACCGGTTGAATTGCAACATAAAGCCTATTGGGCCATCAAGCAATTCAATTGGGGAGTTGACGAAGCCGGGACGCATAGAAAATTACAAATTCAAGAACTTGAAGAAATACGTAACAACGCATATGAGAGTTCCCGAATTTATAAAGAAAAAACCAAAACCTTTCACGACAAGAACAAAACAAATAAAACTTTCGTGAAAGGACAAAAAGTTCTATTGTATCACTCCCGTCTTAAGTTGTTCCCTGGAAAATTACGCTCCCGATGGTTGGGACCGTTTGTTATTTCTAATGTGTTAGAGAATGGTGTTGTAGAACTCTTAAATAACAAAACCGGTAACTTCAAAGTGAACGGACACCGTTTAAAACCATTCTTCGAGGGTTTTAACGACAAATCAAAAGAAGTTGACACATTAGAAGCCCCCGTGTATGAGTCCTAAAGCTCAAACACGGGCCCGTGTCGAGCCAAAGACGTTAAACAAGTGCGCTTCTCGGGAGGCAACCCGATTTTCATTTTACGGTATTTGTGTGCTTCGTTTTCGCGTGTTTTAACATGTTTTTATTTGATTTTTTTTACTTTTTGGTGTTCTTAATGTATAATAAAGTGTACGGAAGTGTTGGAAAAATTTTGGAGTCACCGAGCGAAAAAATAAAAAAACGAAATTTTTTTCCTTAACAGAGGATATACACGAGTCGTGTCTCCCCCCTGTGCAATTATACACGAGTCGTGTTCGGCAAAATAACAAAAACAGTTCAAGTTAAAACACACGAGTCGTGTGTTGTTCTTCACTGAATACACACGAGTCGTGTGTGTCGCTGGACAGCATAAGACCTTCTTCCTGTGACTTATTCATTTGCGCAAACAACACAACTCTCTTGCTCTCGGGTTTCTCTCGGCCGAACCACACAAAATCACCCACAAATCTTCATTTTCAACCAAATTAAGCTTCAAAGGTATGTTTCTTTTGCTCTAATTCATCTTTCTAACACTTATATTGCATCAAATCAAAGATTTATCCATGAAATCATCAAAAATCAAGAAATCTTCAAAAACCTAGTTTTTGAGAAATCTCAAAATTGATGATTATTGTTTGGAATTAGTGATCTTTTATGTTAGATTAGTGTTCCTATGATGTTTTATTGCTTGATTACCTTGAAATTAACATGATTAGGTCAAAATCACCCAAATTGGGGAAGAACACCAAGAACCCTAATTTTCCTTGAAATTTTGAATTAGATGAAATTGTTCTAATCCATTGCACATACAAGCTTGTGGATGTGCAATGTGGTGTGAATTGAGCTTTGAAACATCCATTTCATCCAAAATTCAAAATGGTGAATTTTGTCCCAATCATGATAAATTCAATCTTTTTAGCTTAATTTTGACTTAATGAATCATATGATGCTCTCTAAATCACAGGAATACAAAGCTAAAACATTGTCAAATGTATAAATTCCTTGATGATTCATAACTTGGGTGCTGTTTTTGCTAATTTTTGGTTATGCAGATTGAAATGGCCTTGGAAACTTACAGGAAAAGGTCCAGAGATGGTGCTTCAAGTTCGCGACAAAGGAGCGACTCTCCCCCCCGTATTGATGGTGTCCGATTTTCAGATTTTGGCCAAAGAGACCGCTTTGTAGCCTTGCAAGAAAGGGAGGTCGTCTCCCAAAAATTTATCTGTATGGACACCTTGCAAGAGATAGGCGTATTTGATGGCATACAAACCTTACTGAACAATCTTGGATGGGGAATGCTAATGAACACCAACGCCTCGACTTACCGAATTCTGACATTGGAATTCATGTCTTCCGCTTTTCTAGATCACGGAGTTTTAAATTTCAGGTTGTGCAATGAAGCAAGATCCTTGACTACCGACCAGATCTGTCAACTAATCAACGGTCCAACGGCGAACACATTTGGACCCGACAGAAGGGGTAGGCAAGCTGATATGAATAATAATGCCTTCTGGAACACCATCACAGGCATCGACAGATACATTGCAAAATCCGCAAAAGCTTCGTCCATCATACACCCAGTTTTAAAGGTGTTGCACCGAATCTTCGCCTCCATTCTGTTCCCTAGAAGAGAGACCAGCACAATAAACTCCAAAGAATTACAGCTCCTTTGGTGCGCAGTCACCAACAGTCCTTTAAAGCCGAATTTTGGAGCCTATGTGTGCGACCGTCTCGTGAAAGAAAGCCAAAAAACAGTGGGAGAAATACATGGAGGAGGACTGGTGACTCTTTTGGCCAGACTCCTTCATATACGGATTCCACACACAATGGAGCGACTGGAGGACGGAAACACTCTCACCGGAGAAGTGTTAGAGTACATGAAATTGTACTACCAAGAACAGGACAGCAACACTTGGGTTGTTGGCCCACATCACACACCATACCTGACCATTGGTGATGATGATGTGGAGACTTTGACACTGGCCGATCCACCCAACAACACCAACTGGCAGCCACCCTCCAACGTAGGAGGAGAAGAAGACGAACAGGCAGGAAATGAGGATGCGCCCCCACAGCAACAGCAAGGATGGGGCGATTATGGTGCTTTGCAGGAGCAGATTGACCTCCTGCGAGAAGATGTCGTCCAAATTGACGACAATGTCCATGCACTACGGGGCGATTTTGATGACTATGTGACCGCTCAGCAGCGGCACAACAGAGAGGTGGAGAGGCACAACAGAGAAGTAGAAAGAATGATGCAACACGTGTATCATTGGACTCTCGGACACCCCCCGCCACCCCCAGGACCACAGTAGACTTCCCGCAAGCTTCGAGGACGACGCTTATTTTTAAGCTTGTGGAGGTATTTACGATGTTGGATGCTAGCATTTTTCACTTCTATATTATTTTTTCTTTTTATCGAAAATCTTGAAAAACAAAAACAAAAATTTTTGTGTGTTTAAAACTTTTGTTATTTATCGCATTTCTTTTCTTACCCTCGTGAAAACTAATGACTGTTAAATTATGTTGCATCTTTATTTTCAATGTTATGGTTGCCTATCTACCTTGTGGTTGAAAATTTTCACTTTGCAAAATTTTAGATTGTGTTAAAAAACTTGTGTTTGTAAAATGTACTTAGCATACACACGTATGAACAGTTTATAAGACATCTATTTTAACTGAATCTATTTTTAGCAAAAACAGCAATACAAGATGCAGATACCCCGTGAGAATCTCAATGTGTGCAATCGACTTGGTTAATGTTACAGGTTTTGCCTTCGTAATCACACTTTGACCAGCACCTTTGTTTCTAACATGTCAATTCCAAATCTTCCGAAATTTCATATCATTTTGTCTTGACCAAATTGGTCCTTTTTAAACAAAAATTTTGAAATTATTATTCGTTCAATAATTCTAATTTCAAAAACAAAATCTTTACATTTGTATATCGAGCCAAATAAATGGTGAAATTCCAGAAATATTTTGTTTGGTTCTAAAAAAAATTGGTTTAAAAAAAAAATATATATATATATATAAAAAAAAAATAAAAAAAAATAAAAAAAAAATAAAAAAAAATATATAAAACCAAGAACCAAACATGTTTGTTGATTAAATTTTCAAAAATAAAATAAAATAACCACAAATGCTTATTTCCTTTCAATAAAAGATAGTTTGTATCTTTCAAAAATCCAAACTATTTTGCTCATTTTAAAGAAAATCCAAAAATAGAGTGTTTATTCTCTTTTGTATTTGTATTTCATTTATCGAGTTGTAATTTCTTGTATTTATAATTTTGGAAGATCATTTATTTGAATTGACAAGTTTTAATAAAGGTGGTCAATGTGATAATTGAGGCAAAGTCATATTAACATGAGTCCAAGTTCGATATCCGAGTGTAAACACCACCCTAATTCCATCAGAGTGGCAAAAAAACATTTGTGAGTCGCAATCAGCGAATTGTGTGCAGATATGAGAAGAGCGAAAAATTGTGAGCACTGATCTTGTATTGTGTTGCCCTTGCTAAACGCGGTGAAAGTCACGGTAGTAGTATTATAATCAATATATGACGTGGCTATGCTATTGTTTAACAAATATTTGTTTCTTAGTACAAACTACTATTTCACAAATGTGAAATTTTAGGCAAATACAGGGACGATATGTTAACCATATCATTGCTAGTGATAATGTTGGCGCAATTTGACATAAAAAGGTTTCACACTTTCTTTTTGTTTTCCTTCTTTCACCCATTAGTCTAAGATTTTCTTGTTTTCTTTGAGGACAAAGAAGAGTTTAAGCTTGTGGATGTTTGATAGGTGTATAATTATACACCTTTTTATATGTTTATTTACCGCATTTAACATCGTTTATTGCCTTTAAAGCATGCTATATGCATGTTTTCGGTCTAATGTGTTTATTTTGGAGCAAAAACCATTTGTTTGCATAAAATGGTATGTTTTGCAGGCATTAAAAAATATGGACCACCTTACAATGTCAAAAGGAAGCCTCACGCCAAGTTTCAAGGAAATCGGACAAGAGACGGAGAAAATAGCCCGAAAACCCCCTGCCTCACTAGACACGAGTCGTGTGCATTTATACACTAAATACACACGAGTCGTGTCCCACCTGGAATGACGAAATGGCAATGTACTTTCAATACACACGAGTCGTGTGTTTTCTAAGCCTAGAAACACACGAGTCGTGTCTGCACTGCAAGTCATGTGCAGCAGGAATCTTCCAGCAAATCAACTTTTGAAGCATGGGATTTTCATCATTTGATTAATCCGATCTGAGATCTCTCCAGGGCCATTTGAGAACTATAAATAGAGCATTTGGGAGGACAATCCAATACACTTCAACACACTTCAATAGACTTGAACATCACTTCATACACTTAGATATTTTCTTATTCTTAGTTAGTTTTAATGTCTTTATTTGCAATTATGCAGATTTTAGTCAACATGAGTGGCTAAATCTCATAACATTCGGCTTTTAGTCATGTATCTTTCTAGTCATTAATATTTATGCTTGGATTGAAGTTTTGAAGTTATTAAAAACTGTTTTGGTTTAGTTTTGTCATTTAAATTTTATTACAAATTTGGTCCCTGTTTTGGAATTTAGCCGATCACTATATTCCGATAGTTGACCAATTATAGTTAGATGTATTTTCAATTGTTTTGAGGATCATTGTTAGTAACATCTTAGAAGTAACTTCACTTGTTAAAGCTTGACACGAGAGATCAATCAAGCTCTTAATAAGTAAAGAACTAACAAAAGAGCATAAAGCATCACTCTTGGTCAATTTTAGCATTAATCACTAGTTGACCATTGTGTTGTGCATACCTTTTATAGAATTTAAGTGCTAATCCTTGTTCTATATTAGTGATGCATGTTTCTTTTGTCCCGGTTGATTTCTATGTCTTAAATTACATACTTGTTCTTAGTTCCTTCATCTAAAGGGACGGAATATTGAATTTGGATTAAAGCTCGCATATTTAAGTGGTATCTTGTCTCGGTTGAGATACATCTATCTCTTCAAGATGACCATTGAGGTATTTACTTATATATGAGAAAACAATACTTCTTTCACAAATAGCGACCATTGAAGTATTGAGCATATTAATTTGGATTTCTTCTAAGTTGATGTGTTATTGTCATTTTTCCATTGACAAGAACCATTACTTAACTCTTAATTTCATTCAAGTATGAATATGCGACAAGATTGATTAGACTAGAAGCCGAATGTCCGTTTTATTATATTAATCACATTCTTACTTATTATTTTTCTGTTATTCAAGCGACTTGACAAATCCCCCCTTGAACTTTATATTTCTTTGTCCCAATCTCTAAGAGTGTGAAAACTTGGCAAGAGATTACTCGCATCAATTCCCTTGGGTTCGACTCGTACCACTACTATACTATTCTTAATTGAAGAGTATTTAGAGGTCTTTTGACATTTCACAGTTTCTGTCCCATCATTAAAAACTGCATCCATTTTACATTACTCTTTTATTTGTTTGGTAATTCGACGATCAACAGATCACTTGGCAGGGGACTCTTGAACCAAACTGCATTTTTTGTTCCAGGCGTAGGGCGCACCGCGCCCAGGTAAGGGGCGCACCGCGCCTAGCGAGCAGAATCCCAGAATTCCCCGATTTTTATGCTACAAATTCCCATTTTCTCAAATTAAGTGCTGAATACTCCACTTAATCGATAGGGGTTTGTTCCAAGACTAAAACCCTTCAATTTCTTCAAGTTTTAAGTCATTAAAATCGGATTAATCACAAGAACTCAAAATCTAGGGTTCTTGATAAAAATCTAAATTCTTGCAAAATAGCATCCTACTTCCATTTTCTTGAATTAAGTTCTTTTAGCATGACTTAATGGAAGTGTTGAATCGTTTAAACCACATGATTTATGACTGATATTGCCAATTTCAGTTTCCTTAGAAAATCATCAAGAGCTTAAACTAAGGTTTTAATTTCTTACCTTGAAAGGTTGGAATCACCAATTCCAATGGTTAAGTTCTTGATTCCTTGCTTCAATTCTTGCTTCAACTTCACGAATTTCACAAAGATCAGATTTTCTCCCGTCTCTAGAGCTCTCTACTGAATTATGAACCTTAATGAGATATTTTCTAATTTTTATATTTTTCATATTTTCATTTTTGGTCCCTCTAGTTTACTTCCTTGAACTTTGGCCACCAAAACCCATTATCTTTCCATAGAATCAAATCTTTTACATTTTTAGTCCTAAACTATAATAAAATTTTATAATAATTTCTGCATGTGGTCAAATGACCAATTTACCCTTTTTAGGGTAAAAATGACTAAATTACCCTTACGACCATAATTTCTCATAAATTTTACATATAATATTTAAATTACACACATTTTAGTTTACATATTTATATATTACTTAGTGACTGAAGTGACAGCCCAGCTTAGAGATGTATAATATGATGTATTGTACTTCGTGATCCTCTTGTACTCGTATTGTATTAACTAATACCCCCTACTTGTGTTTTGTTTGTATAATATTTGGTTTGAAAAAAAAAGAAGAATTTTGGGGTGTTTTTAGTTAATAAGTCGGGTGTTACAACAACTATGTTATGATATGATTAGATTCAATTAAGTACTAACTATGCAAACAAAATCCACAACATACAAATACAAATCCAAATACAACAACATTTATTACATCAAATTTAAATAGTCTTGTGGGTTTCTAAGGTACACCCTACTTTTCATCAACTTCGTTCTTCAAATCTGCATCATGGGTAAAAACAGGTCAACTACGAGAGTTGGTGAGTAATCTAGTTTTATTAAGGAAAATTGTGAGTTTGAAATATTTATAATTTGAAACTTGTTTTCTTTGGAAGTCGACAAGCAAGTATTATTGAGATAACGGTTTATAAATCAAAAATTGATTAACAAATGATAACAACAACAATAAGTCCTCACCCTATATATACATATATATATGTATATATATAGGATGGAGCATCTAATCATCATACACACTCAACCACGTGCAATCAATCACCTTAGCGTCCCAAGGCGGGGTGGTCAACCCAATAGCGCTATTATTGTCCATAACGTACCTCAAGAATACGGGCATAGTCATGGAGATTAGACTAAAAATTGTAATGCACTACAAGTACATGTAGCGTAAACAAACAATAATTATACAAATAATGATTCACATATAAATGTCCCAACAATGTCTCAATGGTGAAAAAAATAATAAAATGAAGTTGGAACATATTAAAACCACATGATACACCCCAAAAGTATTGAAAATTATAAAATATGGGGTAGATTACTCACTTTAGTCCAAACGGAATACGCGTGTTGTACGATAGACGGCTCGGGTCAAAACAACGTGGAACCTATTATAATTAATAGTTTTGGTTTAGGAATCGATAAATGGGAATATAGTATTAATAAGAATAATTAGACACATATTCTTATATTAGATGAATTAACAATTATCCAAATTTTGTTTTGAATATTAATGTATTTATATGTTAAATGAATTTTAAATTGAATTAATTACTTTGCTTAATTAATTTATATGTTCACTTTAGACAAGATTTTAATAATTTCTTATTAAAATAATAACTAGTCAAATTATAAGTATTTACAGATTTTATATATTATAAACAATTATTTATATGAAATAATCATTAAAAATGCATTTTTACATGCTTAGATATTTAGGAAAATAGTTTTAAATACTAAACGGTAATAAAACATTCTGAAATTTACAGAAAATCATTATTTCATAAAATGGTAATTACTGTAAAATTTTCATATTTTTCTTAACTGCTTTAGTATTTATTTAGTATTTTAATAATTAAACCACAACAAAATTCGGGAAAAATAATAAATGATTCCCATAAATTCTGGAAAATTAGCCATAGTTTGCTAACATTATATTGAGCCTACTGTAAATATTTTGGATATTTTGGACTAATGGAAGTATTTCTTATGTTTTTCATTATTAACTAATCACTAAAATCATAAATAATAGGCAAATATTAAGAGAAATTCATTAGACTTTTTATTTATGATTAACATGTTATATATGATATTCTGATAAGGTTTTATAATTTTTGGACATGTGTAGCTATTTATTATCAATTTAAACCATTAAATCAGGTAAAATAAGCAAACATTATTACAAAACTCTGTAAATTTTGTCATGGAGTCTTTAAAATGTTAATAAGGTGCGAAAAATATAAAATGTAGTTTTTAACATACATAACTATATTTTTCAATTTATTTATCTACAACAAAATAAAATACAAAATAAGCATCAAACCGTATTATAAATGCATGAAACTTTATAAATCCACTTTACTCAATATTAGGGTTGTTCCAAAATTTTCCCATAATTTATTGACTGCAAAAAGTATTTTATGTGAATTATTGCCATATTTTATTGCAATAATTATAGTAATTCAATAAAAATAAGTTATTTTCTGAACATTTCCAGAACTTCTTCTTTTGTTTATGAGAGTCTGAGAAAAATCAGGTTTATGCATAAAATGAGTTTTAGATATTTTGGTGGATTTAATTTGTTTCATGTATGAATTTGGAACTTTTAACAACATACCTTGATGAATGCTTCAATATGGATGAATATTTGAGTATGAGAGCTTGTTCTTGGCTGGAAAATTGATATTTCTTAGATGAATTTCGAGATTGAGAGGGAGAGAAAGGATAGAGAGGGTTTGAGTGGTGATGAGAATAATGTGTGGGGAGAAAAATAAAAGGAAAGATGATGAGAGGTGTGAGTGGGA
>JAKNSD010000011.1:265000-337500 GCA_023525715.1 Cichorium intybus
ACATCTTTGCCGTCTAATAGTATTACTAGCTGGGAATAACTCAAGGCCAAGTTTCTACAAGAATTCTATCCGGTCAGTAAAACCACAGAGGTCACACGAGCAATCCAAGATTTTCAGCAAAAGCCAGGAGAGGCTTTTCATGAAGCGTTTGATAGGTTAAAAGAGCTGTTGCGATCTTGCCCACATCACGAAATTCCTAAATGGCAGTTGGTTAAATTATTCTTTGAGGGAGTTAACGAGACACACCAGGTTATGATAAATGCCTCATCAAGTGGGACATTTATATGGCAAGAGCCAGAAGATGCCTGGAGATTTTTGGAACAGCTAAGTTTAGGATCAAAAGTCAGTGGATCTATGAAGGACAAGACGATATATGTAGCTAACATTGAAGCAGAGAACAAATGGAAAGCTGAAATTCAGAAAGTACTCACTACAGTTACAAAGAGGTTCAATCAGATGCTCGAGAAGTTTCAACAAGAGAAAGGGGCATACGTGTTGCATGGGCAGAATATATGCAATACATGTGGAGAAATAGGACGCAATCATAATGAATGCTCAATGACTCATGAAGAAATTAGTCAAGTGCACGGATATGGTCGATTTCACAACGCACCGAGACCATTCCGAAGTAATCAGCAACGAGAATCGAGGCAACCACCTATGAGGCAGCAGCAGGCGCAACCTCCATCTCCACCAGGAGGAATGAATATTGGGTTACAGGAAATTTTTGGAATGTTAGTAAAACTCCAGGAAGTGGAGAAGTCTAATTCAGAAGCAATTCTGAAATTAGGAGAATTACTTGTCAAAATGGAAGAGAAGAGAGTGCAGGAACAGGTGCAATCACCAAGGATGCAAGTTAATGAGGTAATCACACTCAGGAGCAGGAAGAAAATAGACAACAAGGTTACAGCTCTGCCTGCAGATGATGATAGTGATGTAGAGATAGTTTTTGATGAAAAAGAAGAATTAGAGAAGGAAAAGAAAAAGGATAAGGAGGAGCAGGTACAAAAGAAGAAGCAGTCAAGTACTTGAGAAAAAGGAGAACCAAGCGGGACAGTTCCTTTTCCTACGGCCTTGGAAAAGCCGGAGAAAGGACTATGTGGAAAGAATGGACCACAGGCAGAGGATATGTGTTAATTATTTAGCCAAATTAAAGTTAACATTCCTTTAGTCAAACTCATCAAGGAAGTCCCCGCATATGCTAAGTTTCTTAAAGACATGTGTATACATAAGAAGCATATTCTGTCCCACCTGCCTAAGATGATTAGCTTACCTGAGAATGTAAGCTCCATCCTAATAGATGCGCTTCCTCCAAAGATGAAGGATCCGGGAGTTCCTCTCATCTCAGTAGATTTAGGCAATGTGCATATTAAAAGAGCTCTGTTAGATCTAGGTGCGAGTGTGAACATATTGCCTGGGCAGTTATTCGACAAGCATGAATTTGGTGTCATGAGATCTACTGATGTGATTCTGCAATTGGCCGATAAGTCCACCAAGGTTCCCAGGGGTATGTTAGTCGATGTCATTATCAATGTGGGTGAATTCTATTATCCAACAGATTTTCTCGTCTTGGACACCCGTCAAGCAACTAATGGAGAGCAACCCACAATCATTCTAGGGCGACCGTTTTTTGCGACAGCCAACGCAAATATTGCTTGTCGCACCGGAGAGATGGGGATATCTTTTGGGCACCAACAAGCCAAAATCAACATTTTCAATGCTGATCTCAAGGGAAGTAGCATGGAAGAGGAGGAATGTTATCAGGTGGACATCATAGACAAGCTAGTGCGGCAGTACACTCCAGAGGTACTTCAATCAGATGAGAGGGAAACTCAGGAAGAAGCAAATGTTGAGAGTAAAGAGATGCAAAAAGAAGAAGAAAAGGGATTCAAGTCTGAAGAATGCGCGCATATAGAGAAGTTACCAGCAGAGATCCCAAAGACATTAAAGCCTTCCTTGCAAGAACCACCCAAATTGGATTTAAAACCCTTACCAGAACATTTAAAGTATGCCTTTCTAGGGGAGAAGGATACTTTACCAGTAATTGTGGCAGCTAATCTGACGGAGAAACAAGAGATAGAATTGCTCAAAGTATTGTCCAAACACAAGGAAGCTATCGGATGGACAATCGCGGATTTGAATGGGATCAGTCCGACCACATGTATGCACCGCATTATCACAGAGGAAGGAGCTAAACCTGCCAGGGACACGCAAAGGAGGTTGAATCCCAACCTAAAAGAAGTTGTCAAAAAGGAGGTTCTCAAATGGTTGGACGCAGGAATTATCTACCCAATCTATGACAGTGAATGGGTTAGCCCAACACAAACTGTGCCGAAAAAGTCGGGGATCACTGTAGTAGATACAAAGGATGGTGACAAGATATCCACGAGACCTGTAACCGGGTGGCGAGTCTGTATTGACTATCGGAAACTCAATGCCGCTACGTCCAAGGATCATTTTCCATTACCCTTCATCAATCAAATTGTGGAGAAGTTAGTAGGAAAAAAATACTACTGTTTTCTGGATGGATATTATGGGTATAATCAGATCGCAATCCATCCAGAAGATCAGGCAAAGACGACGTTCACTTGTCCTTATGGTACTTTTGCATTTCGCAGAATGCCATTTGGATTGTGTAACGCGCCTGCGACGTTTCAACGATGTATGATGGCGATCTTTTCTGACATGATTGGCGATGCATTAGAAATCTTCATGGATGATTTCTCAATTTTCGGAGCAACATTTGAAACTTTCCTGGTTCAATTGGAAAAGGTGCTGAAGAGATGTGTATAATCAAATCTGGTTCTCTCGTGGGAGAAAAGTCATTTTATGGTAAGAGAAGGGATCGTGTTGGGACATGTGGTCTCTGAGAGAGGATTTGAAGTCGATCGTGCTAAAGTCAAAGTAGTCTCCTTTTGAAGGACGCACCATTTAATTTTGACGAAGAATGTGTAAAAGCATTCAATATTCTCAAGAATAAATTGGTCGAGGCTCCCATCCTGAAGCCACCCGACTGGACGCAACCTTTCGAGATAATGTGTGACGCTAGCGACTATGCCGCTGGTGCAGTGTTAGGGCAGAAAGTCGATAGGAAACCTGTTGTCATCTGCTATGCTAGTAAAACGTTTTCCGAAGCTCAATTGAATTACACCACTACTGAAAAAGAATTACTAGCAATAGTATTTGCTTTAGATAAATTTCGATCCTACATCTGGGGATCCAAGGTGGTGGTTTACACTGACCACAGTGCTGTTTGGCATCTACTTACAAAGAAAGAGTCTAAGCCTAGACTAATTAGGTGGATACTCCTGTTGCAAGAATTCGATGTGGACATCAAAGATAACAAGGGAGCGGAAAACGTTGTGGCAGATCACCTTTCTAGATTACCAGCCGAGGGACTGGAAGCAGGAATTCAAGACTCATTCCCCGACGAGCAGTTGCTAGAGGTTAATGGAGCTCCATGGTATGCAAATTACGTAAATTTTCTAGCTACGAGAGCAATACCAACACACTGGACGAAACAAAGGCAGAAGCAATTTCGCACGTACGCAAAGAGATTCATTTGGGACGACCCAGACCTTTTTAAGGTAGGAGAAGATCAGATAATTCGCCGATGTGTGCCGGACAATGAAATTGGTAAGGTGCTGGACCTCTGTCATGCGTCAACATGTGGAGGACATTTCAGTGGAAAGAAGACGGGGTATAAAGTTCTCGAATCCGGATTGTATTGGCCAACTATCTTTCGAGATGCACACAAGACTGCTAAGGAATGCATCAATTGCCAGCAATTAGGGAACATCTTAAAAAGGGATCAAATGCCTTTGAATCCAATTTTGGTGGTAGACATTTTTGATGTCTGGGGAATCGATTTCATGGGTCCATTCCCCACATCTCATCGGTATGTTTACATTTTGGTGGCAGTAGATTACGTCTCTAAATGGATTGAGGCTGAGGCAACCCGTACAAATGATCACCACGTGGTTTGTAAATTTGTGAAGAAAAATATCTTCACCAGGCATGGAGTCCCAAGAGTAATCATTAGCGACGGAGGATCTCATTTCAAGAATTTCAAATTTGGAAGGCTGCTGAAACATTATGGAGTGAATCATCTCATCGCAACACCTTATCATCCACAGACCAGCGGCCAGGTGGAGGTATCCAATAGGCAGATCAAAGAAATTCTTCAAAAGACTGTCAAGACTGATAGAAAGGATTGGTCGTTAAGGCTAGATGACGCATTATGGGCATACCGAACTGCGTACAAGACACCGATTGGGACTACTCCATATCGGTTGGTTTATGGAAAAGGATGTCATCTGCCAGTGGAGATTGCCAATCGTGCTTTATGGGCTGTCAAGAAAGTCAACATGGATTATACTGATGCTGGAAAAGAGAGGAAACTTCAGTTGTCTGAATTAGAAGAGATACGAGATGAGGCATACGAGAACGCAGCCACCTATAAATCAAAAATGAAACGATACCATGACGCAAAGCTGCAATTGAAGGTCTTTGAAATCGGACAAATAGTTTGGCTGTATAATTCAAGACTGAAGATGTTCCCCGGAAAACTGAGAAGTAAGTGGAATGGTCCCTATGAAGTGATCAGCGTTACAGACTATGGTGTGGTCGAAATCCGGGACTTGAAAGGCGGGCAGCCGTTTAAAGTCAATGGCCATAGACTCAAACCATATATTGCTACGGGCACATTCCAGAAATTAGAAGTAGAGACAATCGAACTCATAGCAGAGATTCCAACATACGCTACATAAGCAGGTAAGTGCACGTCCGGCTGAAGACGTTAAACTTATCGCTTGTCGGGAGGCAACCCGACCGTCAATTGTACATTTTCATATTTTTCATTGTATCCATTTGATCACGGTAAGAAAAAGGCAAGTGTGGGGTCATTTTGATAATTTTGCAATACCGCTACGCGGGATCTTAGGATCTGCGCCGCGTGTATTGAGTTTTCGCGATTACATTTAAAATCAGATTTTATACGCGACGCGGATAGAAGCTTCCCGCGCCATGGCCTTATCTTAATTTGAATTTAAAGATAATCACCAAAACAGAGCTTTTTGAATAATATCCAAATTCCCACACAGTATATATTCATCTTGCATAAAATCGTGATTCTTTCACCGTGTTTCAAGTCTTCAATCAACCACTACGTCTGCATTCCTCTTTCATTCACTGAAATCCAAGTAAGCCTCTATTTTCTCTCTTTTTAGTGTTACAAGTCTTGAACTTGCTAGATGACACTGTAATTCGTAATGTCATGCTTAATTGATGAAATGGATTGCCATATTAGGATTACAGAACTATATCGCATAAAACCCAAGTGTTAGATTAGAGAAATTGGACTTAATTTGACAGAATGATCGAGTTTTCTTGACTGAAATCGCTCGCCGTGTCGCGACATGTACAGTCCACGACGCGGAGTTTGAATATTCATCTAGCGCGTCACGGGTTGTTATGTGCGCGACGCGACGAATGCTGAACAGTAATCTAATTTGTGAATTTCGATGCAGGCGCTATGTCTTCTATTGCCAGTTCTGAATCTCTCGATTGGAACTCGCTTGCCTCAGGCATAGGACGAGTCCGATATAATCAATTCTACAACAGACGAGGTATCTATCGCCAAAAACGCATCCTTCCGGCACGAACAGTCAACTGGGAGTTGACCCGGGAATCTAGAATACAAGAGCACCTTCAAGGATGGTTACTCCAAGAAGGATATGAAGAGGGAGCACTCACTTACACATGTCAGGCTCTTGAAAACGCGTTCCACATAACCGAGCCTGTGTATTGTGAGGTTCTCTTGCAATTTCTCTCAAGCTACCACTTCAAGACGGCACACATAGGAATGGACTCACCGGATACAGTGCAATTCCGCTTGGGGAATCATGATCGCGAGTGCAGTCTGCGGGAGTTCGGTTATCGCATTGGCTTGTATACTAAAGAGGAGTCAGAGACAACAGCTTTCAGCAACTTCCATCGATGGGCGAGTTGCACTATGAGCGACTCATTTTCACCAGGGGACTTTTGGAGTACGATCTCGTCTGCACGGTATCACGAGAACACTCACCGCCTCATCACTATGATACTGTGGCCTCGTGCGGACGAGGAAAGGGTTTTACCACAGGAGTTGTATCTAATGTGGGCAGTTACCAGAATGCTCGAAACTTGCAATATACCGTACATGATCGCCGACTACTTCAAGGAATTAACGGATGCCCCGCTGTTACAAATTGCATTGGGGGGCGGGCACTTCGTGACACGCCTGGCACGGTCATATGGGTTATTGTCGGAGCATAGTACTCGCGATATGGAGGTTATACCTCCGATTCCACTCAGCCCCACTGTTACAGCTTCGCGGGATATCATTTACGTAGAGGACGGGATGACATCCATCGACCACCTACCGTTTCTAACACTCCGCTCACAACCATCTACATCAAAGAAGAAGACGAAGGTTGCTGTCAGCCTGCCCCGTGGCCTCGCTCCAGCCACTATGGAGACTCGATACTTAGCTGATGGGATAAAAGCGTTGCGAAGAGCCTCGGCCGCCCACGGAAAAGAGCACATTGTTCAGTCATTAACGATGAATGACATCGATCGAAGGACACGGAATACACAAACACAATTGTTGTGGCTTTAGGAGTGTTTGATTAATTTCATCAATGGGGCTGACAATCCAATCCCGAGGCCTGAACCAACACTCGAGGAGGAAAGAGAAGAAGAACCAATGGAGGAAGATCCAGAGGAAGAAGAGGGCGACTATGATGATACCGCCCATACTTGAAGCAATTGGATGTAATTATTTACAATTTTTTAGTACATTTTCTTGATTAGCACATTCTTAGGTTTGGGTTGAAAAATTTGTTTTTAGGTAAGTTTTAGATGAATAAGCCTCTTAAAGGCAGTAAATAGTAATAATAATAATAGTAGTTCTTTGTGTTGAATTGATTTTGTAAGATGTTGAAGTTAGGGTAATCTGCTGAAATTACCGCGCCACGGCGTCCATATATCACGCGACGCGGTCATTTCTCGCTTGACGGTACTTTCAGCTCACGTAATTACCGTGACGCGTGTCCTTCAATCACGCGCCGCGGTCATCCGCAACACATATATTTTTGTACTTTTGTATATTTGTCATGTTTGCTTTTAATTTGTTTGTTGAGTTATGCATGATATACCAAATGGGGAGGAGTTGTCTCAGACAAGTGTGGGGTCACCGTGCCCCCTCCACTTGTCACGACCACCGGCGTGTTTACTGTAGCGCCACAACTCCGAAATATGAAATCAAGGATCCGTTTGTTCGTAATTATACCTGTGATACTGAGCACCAAGCAATCTATCGTCTAACAGGGGTAACTCTTTCTCCCTTATGCTGAAAAATAATTTTTGCACAACGGGGACGTTGTACGGTTTTAAGTGTGGGGTGTGGACGGTCGAAAGAGAATTTTTTAAATTTTTTGCAGAAATGATCAATTTTAAAAATTTTAGCAATTTTTCAAAATTTTTTAATAAATTGCAATTTTGAAATGAATAGTTTGTGATTGTAATAGCATTGGTATTTTTCAAAAAATACTGTTTAGTTGTGATCATGCTATTAGTTAGTCAAATAAGTTGAGTTTGATGAGTTTAGAAGATTGACTTGTTTTAAGATTGGAATTTAGGAAGGAGATGTCAATATGTGGCCTTTGTTGTTCGAGCAAGTAGACATAAAATGGGGCCTATGGGCATTTCTACTCCTTATTACTTAAACAAACTAGTTTGGGATAATATTGCCGAAAGCTCGCTACACGGACAACATCGAAAGTCATGGACAATTCCTTAATGGCCTTTAGAATCTGAATGAGTAAGTACACTTCATTGTGGACAGAAAATTTGTAATCAAGGGTTCTCTAGAAAGCCATGAATTGCAAAGAACAATTCAATTATGTTTTCACAAACTATTCCACTCTAACTCATGGAGCAATAAACTTTGAAACTGAACACAGTCAAAAATTGTTTGAGTCTTTATTATAATTTGTTAAAAACTCTCTTGCTTGGGGTCAAGCAAGGCACAAGTGTGGGGTGTTTGACAATGCCTAGTGATATCAAGTATTTTAGGCGTTGTTGAGCCCTATTCTTGATGAAATTATATCAGATATATCTCGGTATTCTCACTTTTTGTGTCAGGACTTGTTTGGAAGAAAAGAATGGAAACGGGGACTAAAAGCGTTCAAAAGGAAGAAGTTTGGAAAGAATGAAAAATCAAGAAAATACGTACGCGCGCCGTGGATCTATGAAACACGCGACGCGGGCTTAAGGCGGTGGAACACATTCAAATGACGAAAAAACAAGATTTGATAAGTACGCGCGCCGCGGAATCCATAAAAGCACGGCGCGGCTTCGGTAAATTTGCAACTATAAATAGAGGCATTTCCAGCCGAAAACCCTAGCAAAGACCGGGTGTAAAATCTACTTTGAAGCTCTTTGACTCCAAGATTTCGTTCCAGCAAGTTCTCAATTGGTATTTTTATGTTTTGGATTTTATTTTTCAATTAGTAAATAGTTGTAAGCTTTGGTTTGTATCTTTGGGAGTGACAACCATTGATACCAAGCTTAGGTTTCTGTTTTAGAATTATTTGGTTACTGTTTTTATGTTTGGATCTGAGTTTGATGAATGAGAAGCATTTGGTTACAAGTATTATTGGTATTTCGGTGTTTTCGATGTTTGTGTTTTGATTATTGAATTGTGTTTGGATCTTGTCTTGATCTTGTTTGGAACTGTTTTCCTTTGCTGAAATCAGTAACCAAGTAGGTTAGTTTTGAGCATTGAACCTTAGCTAGTTGTTCAGTCAGAACCCTAGTTATTAGTTAGGTTAGGCTTTGTTTGGTTTGGATACCTTTGTTTGCTTCTGATTCAGAGATGCACTTCTGATTTCAGAAAGTGACTAGGTTAGTGACAACGCCTAGTGATATCAGGCATTTTAGGCGTTGTTGAGCCCTGTTCTTGATAAAATTATATCAAATATGTCTGGGTATTCTCACTTTTCGTGCCAAGACTTGTCTGGAGAAAAAGAATAGAAACAGGGACTAAAAGCGTGAAAAAGGAAGAAGTTTGGAAAGAATAGAAAATCAGGAGAACTCGTACGCGCGCCGCGGATCTGCGATCTGCGCGACGCGGGCTTAAGTCGGTGGAACACATTCAAATTCCGAAGAAACGGGGAAAGATAAGTACGCGCGCCGCGGATTTCACTTCTGCACGGCGCGGCTGCGGGAAATTTGCAAGTATAAATAGATGCATTTTCAGCCGAAAACCCTAGCAAAGACCGGGTGTAAAATCGACCTTGAAGCTCTTTGACTCCAGGATTTCATTTCAGCAAGCTCACAATTGGTATTTTATGATTTTTGATTTAATTTCCTTTTAGTAATAAGTAGTTTTGTAGCTAAAGTCTTTGGGAGTGACAACCACTGACTTTGAGCACTTAGGTTTCTGTTCTAGAAACATTTGGTTACTGATTTTGTATTTGGAATTCGGATTTGGTGAATGGAATCATTCGGTTACATTTTATGTTAACATTTTGGTGTTTTTGGATGTTTGTGTTTGGTTGTGATTGTTGAATTGCGTATTGGACCTTATTGGGACTGTTTTCCTTAGTTGAATTCAGTAGCTAATTAGGTTATTTGATAAGCATTAAATCTAGGCTAGTAACTGTTCAATAGGACTTTAGTTAGTAGCTAGTTTATGCTGTGCTTGGTTTTGCTAGTTTGGATGCCTTTGATTGCTTCTGATTCAGAGATGTACTTCTGATTTCAGAAAGTGACTAGGTCATTTGAGCATAGATTAGCTTGGCTTTGGTGTGTTTGATTATTGTTTCATTTGCTAGTGATTAGGAAAATAGAAACCAAATCCTCCGACTATAGCTGTGACACTATTAGTTGGTAATCTCTCATCTAGTCTAACCACGAAGCTCTTGTGGATCGACCCTGACTACCGCTATACTAGTGTGTGTGTGTTAGGTTTTCTCTTATTTTTGACCGCACGACGACCTCTGCGCGTGTCAAATTTTGGCGCCGTTGCCGGGGAGCTGTGAGCTTAGATTAGGTGATTTGTAGAATTTAGTTTCTGATTTTTGATGTTTGATTCTATTTTTTTGATTTTTGGTATGCGTACATCCTTATGATGGGTGATTACATGTACCCAGATCAATATGATTATTATGAAAATCCGGCCGACGCCTCTTACGAGGATGGTTGCTATAATGGATCACCCGATGACAATGGATGGCGGACCGAGGAGTCATCTCAGCCTGAGAATTCTGCAACTTGGGCCCAACTTTGGGTATTCATGTATAACAACTACCACGAGCAAAAGGACCAGGCTGAAGCTCTTGAAAAAGTGCAAGCTTCTTTAGATAGGTTAGAGGAAAGTTGGAAATGTTCACCACCTTCGCCAGAACCGGAGGCGAGTGATTTTTATACCAATAATAATGTGTGTGAACTTGCATCACCTGAATATGTGATGGAAGGGCATACACTGTGGGAAAGTCAAGAGACGACTGAGCGGGTCGAAAATGTTGTTGAGGAAAAGGTTGTAGGTGACAATGCTACCTCTGACTCAACAGCTTTTGATGTCTTTGATATTTTTGAAAATGTTGATAATGTTGATCTGGTGATGTGTGAATCTACCAGATAATTTGGTTGATGAGGATGTTGTGGAGGGGACTGTAAGTGACAGTACAGATCTCAGCCCAACGATTCCTGAAATTTTTGAAATTGCCAATGTTTTTGGGGAAGGGGGTGTAGATGACAATACTACCCCCGAACCTATGATTTTTGAAAAATTTTGAGAAATTTAAAAGCAAGGATCTGATGATGGGTGACTTTGTACCACCATCAGAACAAATAAGCCACTCACTCATGGTTCCGATCCACCTGTTGGACGATGATCAAGAAGTTGATGCTGACAAATTGATTTTTGAAAATAATAAACATGATGTTATCACCACTCATGATCCGTTCATGAATGGAAAATTAGATGTAATCAATACCATCGATGAGGACATATGGAAGCATCCTGACATGTTGCCTTCCGATTCCATTCGATTGGAAAACTTTTATTGGTACTGCAAACCAAAATTGCAACCTGAAGATAGCATGCGAGACACTAGCAACCGAGATGCAAAACAACTACTGGAAGCGTCATTGGGCGCGCTTCACGTCAAGCCAGTGATTTTGAAGAGATATAGAAGGAAGGACCGAGCTTGGAGGTTCAAATCTACCTCCAAGCATTCACGGGAGTTAATCATAAAACGGCAATCGGGCAGCAGCAGAAGAACCAGTAAGCCATTCGACCAAGG
Organism: Cichorium intybus; assembly: GCA_023525715.1. Lineage (NCBI taxonomy): Eukaryota > Viridiplantae > Streptophyta > Magnoliopsida > Asterales > Asteraceae > Cichorium > Cichorium intybus. Next base: position 276,352 of record JAKNSD010000011.1, read on the forward strand.
AAAGTTTGAGGAGCAGTGGGTCAGCGAAGGGACGGTGGTGATTGGAAAGCAGCGAAGGAAAAAGGCATACGATCCACCGTAGCTGTTGAAGGAATAATACGCCTGGCTGAAGACGTTAAACTTAGCGCTTGTTGGGAGGCAAACCATCGTGTCATAAGTTAGGATATATTTCTTAGAATAAAATACAAAATACATCATTCTCTTTGCAGGTACTAGTGGTTTGAAATAAGTGTGGGGCCAATTGAAATTTTGAAATTTTTGAAGTCCGCGCCGCGGGTATTTGAATTACGCGATGCGGGATCGTAAACAAACCCGATGCGCAGGGGTTGATTTGGTGACACGCGCGACGTGCAAAGTGCAAACCCGCGACGCGGTAAACGATCAGTCGGTTTCCTCCTTTATAGGGTGAACCGCGGCTCACATGACCCACACGCGACTCGGAGCTCTGGTGATTGAAAATTTCTTGCAATTTTTCTTGCTCATTTTGTTCCCACTACCAAGGTATGCCATTTTAACTATCTACTACTCGTTAAAACTAGCGATTAGGTAGTTAATTTTAGTGATTTGCCCCAAATAGTTCAAAACTTAGAATCAATAATGCTAGCTTATAGGGTGTTTGTTTTGCCAAATGGAGACCCTAGATGAGCTAGTCGGTACCTAGGCTACCTTGTGGTATGATTAAATTGAGATTTAGCAGGTTAAAATGAGGATTTGATTCGGGGTTTTGAAACAACAGCACGCCGCGCCGCGCCCTTGCTCTTGGGCCGCGCCACGGTGCGGCTGGGAAGACAAGGACTGATTTTGCAAAATTTTTTGTTTTTTGGATATATTTTCTTTTTGCAGATGATGTTCAGAATGGAGCACGCTTTCCTCCGGTTCCCCGCGGAGCTGGCCAGTTCTGTTGAGTATACCTCGCGGAGGGATGCTTTGAGGAGTCGCCGGGTGTTAGAGGCGACGGTCATTGATAGATATATTCTTAGAGACGCAGGGCTCTGGGGTGCGATCGAGCCGTTCTTGCATCGCACCTTGACCCACGAGGAGGTGTCATTCACGTGCAGAGGTTGGGACCGGATCATGGCCACTGACGAGGATGTGGTCTACACGGAGCTTCTCCTGGAGTTCCTGTCTACGGTCCATTTGCTCCCAGGGCGGGAGACCCGCCTTCCAGGCTCGTACGTTTTCGGTTGGGAAGTGAGCACAGGGAGTGCAACCTCCGGGAGTTTGGGAGGCGCACAGGCATTTACACTGCCGCGGACCTCCAGCACCGATATTTCACCCGGTTCATCGGGTCCTGCATTCAGGGGGAGCCGGAAAGGGCTCCCAATATGGAGGTTTGGGCGCCACTGTCCAACGTCAGGTACGAGGCGGGGACCTCGAGGGAGAGCCACCTACGCGATCCACTCCACCGCCTCATGCACCGGATCGTCTCCACCTCCATCATGCAGCGGGAGGGAGGCGAGAAGGTGTCGGGGGACGACGTGACATTTTTGTGGGTTCTCCTCGACCCGTCTCGGTTCCTCCATCTCCCCTTCGCCCTTGCGACCACTCTCTCCACCCACTCTACCGGCGCCTCCACCAGCAGTCCACTAGCCAGGGGGTATTTTATTACCCGCCTGGCCCGTTCCTATGGCATCCTTACTGCCCCCGTGGCAGCTTCTTTGACTGCTTTGCCTCCATCGCGCACTACAGCACGCACGTTGGAGAGGATGCGGTTCATTGAGCTGCAGCGCCCGGGGCAGTACATCCGGGCCCCGATCGAGCCTCCTGAGGCACCCCAGCCCGCATATGCCCAGCCTGGCAGGAGACGCAGGAGGCCGGAGCCAGTGCCAGAGCCCGCAGCCCCGACACAGCCACAGGAGGATCCAGCCGCCATCGATCGATTGGAGGCCCGAGTTGCGAGGATGGAGGAGCAGCTCGAGTGGATCGGGGAGGTACTTTTGGAGTTGGCCACTCAGTAGGGCCGACGTCCCCGACCATTCCCAGCCCGGGCCCACGATCATGAGGCCGGACCCTCCAGGCCGCCTGGCAGTGATTGATGTACCTTTTTCTTTCTTTCTTCTTTTTATTATTTTTTGAAATACATGTATAAACTTATGACATATCCATCTGTATATTTTTGTGTTTATATTTTATTTCTGTCATGTGTGTTTTTAATTTGTTTGTTAAGTTATGCATGTTATACCAATTTGAGAAGGAGTTGTCTCAGACAAGTGTGGGGTCACTATGCCCCCTCCACTTGTCTTGACCACCGGCGTGTTCACTGTAGCGCTACAACTCCAGAATATGAAATCGAGGATCCATTTGTTCGCAATTATACCTGTGATATTGAGCACCAAGCAAGTCTACCGTCCAAAAAGGGGTAACTCTTTCTCCCTTGTTTTGAAATAATTTTTGTGCAACGGGGACGTTGTACGGTTTTAAGTGTGGGGTGTGGACGGTCGAAAGAGAATTTTTGAAATTTTTGCTTAAATGATCGATTTTTCAGTTTTTAGCAATATTTTTCAAAATTTTTAATGAATTGCAATTTTGAAATGAATGGTTTGTGATTGTGATAGCATTAGTATTTTTCAAGAAATACTGTTTAGTTGTGATCATGCTATTAGTTAGTCAAATAAGTTGAGTTTTACGAGTTTAGAAGATTGAGCTGTTTTAGGATTGGAATTTAGGAAGGAAAAGTCAATCTGTGACCTTTGTTGTTCGAGCCGGTAGGTCTAAAATGGGTGGGCCTTATGCACCTTACCACCTAAGATCGTCTGGTCTGGGATGGTATTTCTGAAAGCTCGCTACACGGAAAACATCGAAAGTCATGGACAATTCCTTAATGGCCTTTAGAATCTGAATGAGTAAGTACACTTCATTGTGGACAGAAAGTTTGTAATCAAGGGTTCTCTAGAAAGCCATGAATTCCAAAGAACAATTCAATTATGTTTTCGCAAACTATTCCATTCTAACTCAAAGAGCAATAAACTTTGAAACTGAACACAGTCAAAAATTGTTTGATTCTTCATTATAATTTGTTAAAAACTCTCTTGCTTGGGGACAAGCAAGGCACAAGTGTGGGGTGTTTGACAACGCCTAGTGATATCAGGCATTTTAGGCGTTGTTGAGCCCTGTTCTTGATAAAATTATATCAAATATGTCTGGGTATTCTCACTTTTCGTGCCAGGACTTGTCTGGAGAAAAAGAATAGAAACAGGGACTAAAAGCGTGCAAAAGGAAGAAGTTTGGAAAGAATAGAAAATCAGGAGAACTCGTACGCGCGCCACGGATTTGCGATCTGCGCGACGCGGGCTTAAGTCGGTGGAACACATTCAAATTCCGAAGAAACGGGGAAAGATAAGTACGCGCGCCGCGGATTTCACTTCTACGCGGCGCGGCTGCGGGAAATTTGCAAGTATAAATAGATGCATTTCCAGCCGAAAACCCTAGCAAAGACCGGGTGTAAAATCGACCTTGAAGCTCTTTGACTCCAGGATTTCATTTCAGCAAGCTCACAATTGGTATTTTATGATTTTTGATTTAATTTCCTTTTAGTAATAAGTAGTTTTGTAGCTAAAGTCTTTGGGAGTGACAACCACTGACTTTGAGCACTTAGGTTTCTGTTCTAGAAACATTTGGTTACTAATTTTGTATTTGAAATTCGGATTTGGTGAATGGAATCATTCGGTTACATTTTATGTTAACATTTCGGTGTTTTTGGATGTTTGTGTTTGGTTGTGATTGTTGAATTGTGTATTGGACCTTATTGGGACTGTTTTCCTTAGTTGAATTTAGTAGCTAATTAGGTTATTTGGTAAGCATTAAATCTAGGCTAGTAACTGTTCAATAGGACTTTAGTTAGTAGCTAGTTTATGCTGTGCTTGGTTTTGCTAGTTTGGATGCCTTTGATTGCTTCTGATTCAGAGATGTACTTCTGATTTCAGAAAGTGACTAGGTCATTTGAGCATAGCTTAGCTTGGCTTTGGTGTGTTTGATTATTGTTTCATTTGCTAGTGATTAGGAAAATAGAAACCAGATCCTCCGACTATAGCTGTGACACTATTAGTTGGTAATCTCTCATCTAGTCTAACCACGAAGCTCCTGTGAATCGACCCTGACTACCGCTATACTAGTGTGTGTGTTAGGTTTTCTCTTATTTTTGACCGCACGACGACCTCTGCGCGTGTCAGTTAGTTTGAGTTGAGTTAGCTTAGGCTTAGCTTAACTCTGGTTGGTAATTGTTTTTGGAGTAGTTGAGAATTAGAAATCAGGTCCTCCGACTGTAGCGTGACACTACTAGTTGGTAATCTGTCATCCGGTCTAACCACGAAGCTCCTGCAGATCGACCCTGACTACCACTGTACTAGTGTGTGTGTTAGGTTTTCTTTATTTTTGACCGCACGACGACCGCTGCGTTGTCAAGGCCGTTAAAGAATTGTCCATGACTTTCGATGTTGTCCGTGTAACGAGCTTTCGGAAATGCCATCCCAAACAAGACGATCTTAGGTGATAAGGTGCATAAGTACCTCTTCGAGGCCACCCATTTTAGACCTACCGGCTCGAACAACAAAGGTCATTGATAGACAGTTCCTTCCTAAATTTCAATCCTAAAATATCTCAATCTTTTAACTCCTAAAACTCAACTTATTTGACTAAACCAATAGCATGATAACAACTAAGCAGTATTTCTCGAAAATATCAATGCTATAACATTCAAGAACTATTCGTTTCAAAATTACAATCTCTTAAAAATTTTGAAAAATTCCACAAAAAATTCAAAAACACTCTTTCGACCGTCCACTCCCCACACTTAAGACCGTACAACGTCCCCGTCGTACATAAAATATTTCAGAACTAGGGAGAAAGAGTTACCCCTTAGACGGTTGACTGCTTGATGGAACTCGGTTGTCACAGAAACACAAATACGAACATCTCACGCTTCAAATTTCCAGGAATTGTGGTGCAACAGTAAACACGCCGTTGAAATGGCAAGTGGAGGGGGCACAATGACCCCACACTTGCTTGAAACAACTCCTCAGGCTATTCTCATTTGGTATTCACATGCAACACTCACAAACAAATTAAATGCAAAAAGATAACAAACAAACTAAAACATCAAAAACAAAATAGTCATAAGTTTGGTACATTATCTCAAAAAGGTAGAAAGAAAATACATCAATCATCATGGCGCATCCCAGATAGACTCGCCTCATCATCATTGGCTCTGGTAGGTAAGGGTCGTGGGTGTCGTCCAGACAGAGAGGCCATCTTATGTAGTACCTCCCCAATCCACACCTGCTGCTCCACCAGCATCGTAATCATCTCGCCAAAATCTCGTACGACAGTCAGCACGTCTGCTAACTGCGGCTGTGGCTGAACTGGTGGATCAGTTGGTGGCTCCTCCCTCTGTCTCCGTCGCCACGCTGGCTGCTCTGGCTCTGGCTGGGCCTGGGGCCCGTGGTGCCTCTGTTGGCACCCTAAAAATAACACACGCACCTGGTTGGTGAATAAGCCCCATAATCTCCAAATAACGAACCGATATCCGTGAGGGTGGTGTCGCTGTCAGAGTCGTCATGATCTCAGCTGACAAAAGGCCATACGATCTGGCCAGGCGAGTGATGTAATACTCGCCGGCCATGGGGCTGCTATCGGCTATACTCGCTTCACTTTTGCATGACAGAAGTGGATATGATACGGTGCATCAGACGGTGTAGTGGATCGCGGAGCTGGCTCTCCTTGGCCGACCCGGCCTCGAACAGGTCATTGGACATCGCTGCCCAAATAACCGCGTTAGCCTCCCGCTGAGGCTGTCCCCTACTGCACGCCCATAGAAAATATACGAAATGGCGGCTTCGTAGCTCCGCCTCAGTATATATCCCAACGCGCCTACCAAACTCGTGTATGTTGCACTCACTGCTCTCCGCCCAGTCTAAATATGATCATCTAGGCTCGTGGCTCACGTGATGCCGGTGTATAACGAACAGTCGAAAGGAACTCCAGAATAAGCTCCTTGTAAACCACGTCCTCCTCATTGGCCATCAGCCTGTCCCAGCCGTGGCAAGTGAAAGTGTGCTCCCCATCAGTCCAGGTGCGATGGATGAAAGGCTCAAGCTCGGCCCAGAGCCCTAACTGTGTCAAAATGGCTCGATCCAGCTAGATAGCCGCGAGGACCGGGCGGGTACTCAGCTCGTTGCGTCGAGCCTCATACTGCGGAGTGTCGTCTAAAATTTGTGGGAACTGAAGAAATGGATGATCTTGCCTGAACTCCATCTACACAAAAGAATATCAACAAAACATAATTGCAAAATTAGTCCTTCTTCTCGCCCAGACACGCGCGACGCGGCCCAAGAACTTGGCGCGTCGCGCCATAAGTCTGATACGAAGAAAAAATATCCCAAAATCAATGATTTCACCTGTTTAACTCAATCCAACGCTACTACAGGGTACCTTAACTACCGACTAGCCTCCCTAGGGTGATGATTAAGCGAATACAACACCCTACGAGTAAGCATTGTCGATTTGCTAAGTTTTCTAATTTTTGCTATTTCAATCAAATTCACCATTCGAATGCTTGTAATAACGTGAAATAACTAGTTCCAGAAGACATACCGTAGTAGTAGAACACTAGAACGCAAGAAAAACGGAAGAAATCGAGTGATCAGGGGGTGCTCTGTCTTTGTGCGGCGCGGTTTGTGTGTGTGTGCGATGAGATACGTACCTTATAAAGTGGTTTTTCGTCCGATCATATTCCGCGGCGCGCCTGGATGTGATCCGCGCCGCGCGTGTCGCCAAAATAACCCATGCGCATCGGGTTATCTTGTGATCCCGCTTCGCGCCCTTCTCATTACCGCGTCGTAGCTACCAAATTCTCCAGAGTTCTTTGTTTGACCCCACACTTGCCTCGTACCACTAATACCTGCAATGATGATGATGATATTTTCCTAATTACTCTTAAAAACACTATACCTAACCTAATACAGATGGGTTGCCTCCCAACAAGCGCTAAGTTTAACATCTCCAGCCAGACGCCCTTTGCCTCATACCACGTCGTAGCTACCAAATTCTCGAGAGTTCTTTGTTTGACCCCACACTTGCCTCGTACCACTAATACCTGCAATGATGATGATGATATTTTCCTAATTACTCTTAAAAACACTATACCTAACCTAATACAGATGGGTTGCCTCCCAACAAGCGCTAAGTTTAACATCTTCAGCCAGACGCCATCTGCAGCTACGGTAGACCGTACATCATCTTCTTTTGCTGATTTTCAGTCACCACCGTCCCTTTGTTGTCCACATGCTTCTTCAGCTTTCCTGGATCGAACGGTTTGCCGGGTCCTCGGCTGCCGCCTGGTTGTTGTTTCCCGATTAATTCCCGTAAATGCTTGGAAGTAGCTTTGAACCTCCAAGCTCGATCCTTCCTTCTATATCTCTTCAAGATCACAGGTTTGATATGGAGTGCGCCCAGTGCTGCTCCCGGTAGTTATTTTGCACCTCGTTTGTTACTCACATATTGCGTGTTATCTGCAGTTTGTGGTTTTGGTCTACAGTACCAATAAAAATTTTCCAATCGAATGGGATCGGAAGGCAACATATTGGGATGCTTCCATATGTCCTCATCGATGGTATTGATTACATCTAATTTTCCATTCATGAATGGATCATGAGTGCCAAAGAAATCATGTTTGTTGTTTTCAAAGACCAACTCGTCGGCATCATCTTCTTGATCATCGTCCAACAGGTGGATCGGTACCAAGAGTGAGCGACTGGTTTCCACCATCACCAGATCCTCACTTTCAAAATGCTCAAAATTTTCAGGAATTGTTGGGCTGGGGTCTGTACTGTCACTTACAGCCTCCTCCTCAACATCCTCATCAACCAAATTGTCTGGTGATGGTACAAATTCACTCATCACCAGCTCAACATTATTAACATTTTCAAAAGCATCAAAGGCTGCTGAGTCAGAGGCAGCATTTTCACCTACTACCTCTTCCTCAACAACAATTTCGACCCTTTTAGTGGTCTCTTGACTTTCCCAAGGTGCATGTCCTTCCATCACATATTCAGGTGATGCAGGTTCACACACCATATCATTGGTATTAAAATCACGCGCCTCAGGTTCTGGCGAGGGTGGCGGATATTCCCTACTTTTCTCTAACTGATCTAATGAATCTTGCAATCTTACAAGAGCATCAGCCTGATCTTTCTGCATTTGGCAGGTATTAACCATGAGTTCCAAGAGTTGGACCCAAATTACAGAATTTTCAGGTTGAAATGGCTCCTCGGTCCGCCATCCATTGTCATCGAATGATCCATTGTTGTAATCATCCTCGTAATAGCTGTCGGCCGGATTTTCATAATACTCATACTGATCCGGGTTTATGTAATCGCCCATTATGAGGACGTATACACACCAGAAATCAAAAGACTAAAGTTGAACATCAAAAAAAATAAAAAACAACCCTGCTGATCGTCTTATCCTAAGCGCACAACTCCCCGGCAACGACGTCAAAATTTGACACGCCTAGGTCTTCGTGCGGTCAAAAGTAAGAAAATAAGTCTCACACACACCGGTACAACGATAGTAAGGGTCGATCCACGAGAGTTTGGTGGTCAAGACAAGACGATAGCTTACCAGCTGTAATGTCACGCTACAGCAAGAGGGACTAACTCTACTTTCCCAAAAACACACCAAAAAGACAATTTCCAAACAAATACCAAAATCCAAATCAAACATAAACTAAACTAAACCAAGTTCTAACCCAAGATTGTTTACTGAAATCAGAAACAAAGTCTATAATCCATAAATAAACACACAATCCAATAACATTCAAAACACATTCAAATACCATAAAAGCTAAAAAAAGTGCAATAGAAACATAAACTGAATGATTACTTGTATAAAAATCAAAACCAGAAGATCCAAAGTACTGAATAACGAAAATAAACAAATTTAACCTACTGCTACTGGTTGAAACAATCCAGAAACACTAAGCTAAAAGCTAAATAAACTAAACTACTAATGAAATTAAAGTGAAAACATAGAAATACCACGAATAACTTGCTGAAATCCGAAACTTGGATTCAAAGAATCCTTAAGTCCACCTTAGGGGTCGTTCCTTGTCTACTGATTTTGACCTAAAGACCTCTATTTATACTTTTGAAAAAATAGAATCCGCGACGTGTAAATCTTCTAGCCGTGACGCGCGTACTTGCTTATCCCCGTTTTTTCGCTATTTGAATTCTCTTCACCGCCTCATCTTTTGACGTGGCACGACGCGCTTGTCTTCCTTCCTGCGGCGCGCGTACTCATTCAACTGTTTTGGCCTTATCTTCAAAACTTCTTCCATTTGTCAGCTTTTAGTCCCTGATTATAACATCTTCTTGCATCCAAGCACTAACGCAAAAAGGTGAGAAATATCAATATACCGTGATATAAATTCACCAAGAATAGGGCCTAACAACTACTAAAATACTTGATATTACTAGGCGTTGTCACAGTATCTAGATCGATTTTCGGATAGACCAATCAGATTCCATGTATTTTTAGCCGAATATTTTCCATCAATAAAATACAAAAATGATACACCTAATTTGTAAAAATATTAGATAAATCTTTGTAAAACTATTATCCAAATTTTAAAGGTTTAGACAAATACTTTCATGAGTTAGTTATTTAACCATCTATTATTGGTGGAATGTTTTTCATTCCTAACTTTCCAATTTTCATGCATGCTCTCCACAACGACGAACTTTATTGCATGTACGTTCTATGTTTCCAATATTCCTGATTATAACCCTGTGGTATGTTTTTCCTTGGGAGAATTGCGACTACATTATATGTTTCCAATATTCCTGATTATAACCCTGTGGTAATTGCATGTACACTTCCTCTTCTAATTCACCATTTAGAAACGCATTATTGACATCCAATTGTATAAGGGGCCATGATTTTTGAGCTGCAATGGATAATAAGAGTTTAACGGTAACAAGTTTTGCTACAGGTGAGTATGTATCCAAAAAAGCGACTCCTTCTTGTTGGTTATATCCTTTGGCTACCAAACGGGCCTTATAACGTTCTACGGAACCATGGCCTTTCTTTTGATCTTGAAAACCCATTTACAACCCAATGATTTTCGATTTGAAGGTAATGGAACAACAGTCCAGGTGTTATTTAGCTCTAAGGCATGCAATTCTTCATCCATTGCGATTTTCCATTCAGGTTGTGTAATAGCTTCTTTGAATGATGTAGGTTCAATTTGGGTAGATATAGCACATATATATTTTTGATAAGAAGGGGAAAGTTTGGAATAAGAGAGAACGTCAGACAAAGGATATTTTGGTAAGGAATTATGAGAATCGGAATGAAGTAGATTACAATGAAAATCTCTAAGGTATGTGGGTTTAGACCGTTGTCTTTGAGATCGTGCTGGAACATTTCCTGGAATATTAACCTCCTCTTGTGGATTATCAATTTATGGAATATGAATGTTTAAATCTAAAGCGTTGGATGTGGATTCCAAATCATTAGATGTGGATTCAAAAACGGGATCAGCAGGTACTGAGATGGGTAGAGAATGAGGTATGAAAGGATTAGTATGAGGATTGAATTGAGAGGTTTTAAAAGGAAAAATTGTCTCATGAAAAATAACATCTCGTGAGATAAGAATTTCTTTGGTTTCTATGTCAAGAAGTTTATAAGCCTTCATTCCTTGTGGATATCCAATAAACACACAGGCACGAGCTCGAGGATCAAATTTATGGCGTTTAGAAGGTAATGTGGATGCAAAAGCTAAACAGCCAAATGTACGAAGTTGAGAATAGTTAGGTTGTTCTTTGTACAACCTAACATAAGGAGATTCATTGTTTAAAGATCGACAATGTGTTCTATTTATTAGAAAGGCAGCTGTGGAGATACAATCAAACCAATAAATCGAAGGAGTATGAGCTTGGTGAAATAAAGCTCGTGCTATATTCAATAGATGTTGGTGTTTGCGTTCTACAACAGAGTTTTGTTGTGGTCTCTCAACACAAGAAAACTGATGTAGAATACCCTGATTTTAAAAAAATTCAGTGAAGTGAAGTTCCTTTGCATTATCAGAACAAAAAGTTCTAATATGAGCATCAAATTGTTTAAGTATCAATGTAAAGAATTGAGGAATAACACTTTGAGCTTTGGATTTGTTTCGAATCAAATATATCCATGTAAATCTAGTACAATAATCAACAATGGTGATAAAGTACCGATATCCCTGATGAGAATTAACGTGATAAGGTCCCCATATATCGCAGTGAATCAACTGAAAGGGTTTGTCACATATATTGTTTTCAGAAACAAAGGGCAAACGTTTTTGTTTAGCTAAAGGACATACAGAACAAGCGTTTGTATCATGAACTTTATTCAAATGTAAAAGATGATCAAGAGACTTGAGCTTATTTGTTGAAGGATGACCTAAACGTTCATGCCATCGTTGGGAAGTAATTGTAGCATTTACTCTAATTGTTGAAGATTGTTCTTGAAGGATGTACAAACAAGCTTGAACATTACCCTTGCCAATCACAATCTGGTCTTTGATCTGTCGAATCACAGCATGATTATAGTATAATTCTACCATTAAATGTTTAGCATATTCTGTTAACATGGTGACAGATATGAGATTTAACTCAATATGAGGAACAAATCCTCCTTTAGGATCAACTTGTCATTTAATCGGATATCTCCCATTTGATAAACTTGAATAACAGACTGATTTGGTAATCGGATTCTAGTATTGGATATGTGTTTGAGATTTGGAAATAACTCAAAATTATTACTGACATGTCTAGTAGCCCCCGAATCCAAGACCCATACGTTTGATTTGAAAGAGCCAGAACTAAGATATAGAATATAGTGATTACCTGACTCGATAATTGGAGATGTATTGACAGCATTAACGAAGCAAGTTGACCAGAAAGGAAAGCTATGAGCTGTTGACATTGATCATTAGTTAATCCTGTAATAGCTTCATTAACAGGATTAGAAGGAGAATGATTAGATTTCTGAGATTCAATGGTAGCATTAACACGATTGTCACCAGTAGAGGAATTTTTCGAATTGGAATTCTTGTATCCAGGAGGAAAGCCATGTAGACGGTAGCACTTATCTTGTGTGTGACCAATTCGATTACAATGAGTACAAAATGGAGAATCCTTTTTAGTGTTCTTGAAATTGTTTTTAGAGGATCGATTTGGATTATTTTGATTGTAATTGCTGTTTTGATTTGCTCTAATGTTGAAAGCAAGAACAGATTCATTAGAAGAATTGTCATTGCCAATTTCTCTTTGTCGTTCTTCTTGAATGATCAAAGAAAAAATACGATTTACTGAAGGAATTGGATCCATAAGTAAGATCTGACCTCGTATTTAAGCATAACTTTCATTTAATCCCATGAGAAAACTCATTGTTTGTTCAGATTCTCTTGCTCCTCCACACGTACATCGTCCACAAGTGCAATTATGATTGTAAGTCGCTAATTCATCCCAAATCATCTTCAATTTGGTATAGTAAGTGCTAATTGAATCCTGACCTTGATTGAGATTCATCAAATTGCGTTTGATCTGAAAGATCCTTGGTCCATTACTTTGACGAAAACGCTCAGTGAGTTCCCTCCACATCTCCGATGCAGTTCCAAGGTATATAATCGATGCAGAGATGTCCTTGGAAACAGCATTCAATATCCAAGAGATCACTATATTGTTGTTTCGACACCATAGTTTTAGCTTCTCTGGATCAGAACCATCGGGTTTAGGTAAGGAATTATCAACAAATTCGAACTTATTTTTGGCTGATAATGCAATTTCCATAGATCGACTCCATGATGCAAAGTTTTCGCCGGTAAGAATTTGAGAAACAAGAATTGAACCTGGATTATCATTGTTGTTGATGAAATAAGGATCATTGGATGATTGATTGTTTGAATTCGAGTTTGAATTGTTGTTCTCAGCCATTGATGAAGAACAATCGAAAGAAGAAATCCAAGGAATGAAGAGGAAAAACGGAAAGAAAAAATAAACAGAGGAATGCGAAAAAAAAAAAATGGAGCATGTATTGCTCTGATACCATATTGTAGTTTGAACAAAAGAGAAATGGAGAAGATTGCTTCATTCTCATTAAACTGTAAAATCAACATACAGAAAGAATTATATACAAACTGTTAAGCTACGCTATGATTACTAACATGCACCTAACTAACTTAACTATAACAGCTAACTACTATCTAACAGACTAACTGTTTCAGTTATACTCCCAATAAAGAGAGACAAGATGGGAGAATGTTTTGGTTTCGTTAGATTCATTGATGTCAGAAACGTGGATTACATGCTTGCGAGTCTTAATGGTATAGTTGCTAATGGAAAACGGATCAAGGCTAATGTGGCAAGATTCTCTAGGGAGAACAGATCGAGGTCTAATGTGGGTCACAATGTAGATTTGCTGGAGTTGAGGAGCAGGGCGAGAGCTTCACAGGATGTTAAGTCCTTAAATCCCGGGAATACGGTGTATATGAGAAAGGATGTGTCGTTCAAAGAAATTGTTGCAGGGTCGTCTACAGGTAAGTCCTCTACTGTTGCTATGGGAGGGAAGAGTATAGTTATTCCAGATGCTGTTACTGTTAGGCCGTTCGGTTGGCTTGAAAATTGCTTAATTGGTGAGTTAAAAGACATCGACATGTTATCCAAATGTTTCTCGATTTTTCACTCAACTGGGATTGGAAATTGTTGGGTAAAATACTTGGGAGGATTATCTGTTTTGTTGAAATTTGAAAACTCTAGGGTGGCTGAAGCGTTTCTTGCTGAACATAAAGAAAATTGGTCTCACTGGTTTGCGTGGCTAAACAAGTGGGACTCTGGTCTCTGGAAGTCGAAGCTCTTTCAGGGCTGTCTGGATCAATATATATGGCGTTCCTATTAATTTGTGGGATCCGATTATCTTTCAGTCAATTGCTGAAAAATGGGGGAGAGTTTTAGTCCCAATTGATATCAATCGTGATGCTAACAATTTTGCGTTTGGAAGGCTTTGCATTTTAACGGCTAAAAAGGAAATTCTAAACATTAACAACATTGAAGTTAGTTGGAAGAATGTTAGTTTTAAAGCTTGCATTCAAGAAGATGGAGATTGGTGTCCCCCCTTCGCTACGTGGAATCACTTCTCTGAAGATGAGCGGACTGATAGTGAAGATAGAAATTGCGATTCGGAGGAGTTTAACAATCAGAATGATGAAGAGCTTTTTGACATTGATGAAGAAAGTGAAGATGAAATCAGGTCCCAAATCAGAGACAAAGGCTCGTTTGTTGTGTAGGCTAATGGTGAGGAGACGAATTTTATTCTCGTGGCTGGTAAATGGTAGAAAAATGACGGTATATTGAATCTCGTTAATGTCTATGCCCCGACTGATTCTCGAGAAAGGAGATTGTTATGGGATAATTTGTTGGCTTTGAAAGCAAGCAGAAATAATGGTGCGTGGTTACTAATGGGGGACTTTAATGAAATTACAGACAGTAGGGACAGATTCTCTGAATCGGTATGTTTTTCTAGATGATGTTGAATTGTTGATGAATATTACCTTATATCGAAATGATTATTTCATGACAGATTCTCTGAATCGGTATGTTTTTCTAGATGATGTTGAATTGTTGATGAATATTACCTTATATCGAAATGATTATTTCATGACGTCTTAATATCTTTTCCTTGTGAAAATCTTGACACAACATCCTGTGTTGGAAAACATGCATTAAATGACTAAAATAGCCTTCAATTACAATATGAAAATATCACATCATTTGAAAATATCCCTTTATGCGCTTTACTCCAAGCCAAATCAGTTGCCGTTTGTTCACCTGGACTAATAGTTGTTAGGTCATTAACAACACCTGCAAATGCAATAAAAGTGGCTTCATTGTTCCTCTCTACAAAAAAAAAGACAAAAAACAAATTAATATGCAAAGATTTAAGTAAATGATGCTCTTTCATCATTGCCTGTAATTTCATAGAAAGTAACCATCATGGCATGAAAATAAACAAATTATCAAATACTTATTGCAATTTATCTAGAATTTTGTTGATGATTAGTTCTTAATAAGTGTTGAAATTAATCAACATTAAATACCAAAAAAGAAATTCTATAAGTAAAAGGTATGTAATTTAACAAGCGCCAAAATTTTAGTCTATTAATAATTTTGTTGTCAAAAACAAAAGAAATGGAAGACATGTGTATCTCCCCAACATAACTAATATTATACGTTTTCACTACCACACAGTCAATCATTGATTGCAAAACAACTAAGAAGATCATGATAAATAAACTATCGACATATAACCATTACTTTGACCATCTTGGTGTCCTGTCTCAATCAAAACGAAGCTAGGAACTCACCATAATACTTCATGTATGACAACCTTAATAGAGAATTTTTTTTACTAAGATCCCCAATTCACCACTAACAAAGATTCAAAAATCAAGCAGCAGTAAAATGACTTACCCAAAAGCCTTTAGTGGAGCCAAAAGACCATGAATATCCATGTTCTTTTTCATCCTAATGAGATGCCTACAAATTTAAGAAGTTAATATAAAGTTTAAAAAGGAAATATTGAAAGAAAAATAAAAGATTCTTACTTACGGCTCCAGGGTAGAGAACACTCACGTGTGTGTTTATCCGGGTAGAGAACACTCACGTGTGTGTTTATTAACAGATCTATATCTATATAACTCTTATAATAGAGGCCATCCAAATGATGTGGTTAAAGATATGTCTATATCTTGCACCATATTCATTTGAAACTCCCTCAACTCTTCAACTTATTCTACTTAATGATTTGATTAAATGAGATATTATTTTTGGCTATATAAGAACATCATTTTCCATGCTTGGTTACTTTTAATTCCTTTTCTTTTCTTCTCTTTTCAATTTCATTTTGTAGATTACATGGAAATTTAGTATAATTTCATAAGCATCTCATGTGTAAATGAAAAAGTTCAACGATGAAATATCGGGAGATATGATCTTCTTTGTCTATATCAAAGATTTGAATGGTCGAATTATTTGATTGGTTTAAAGCATGGTGATGCGTCTCTACGAAGGTCTCACTACCACTTTTGAAGAATATGCATTGATGAAATGAATGAAGTTAATATGCTTAGAGAATTTGAGTATTTCAAAAATGAGTAAGAACATTATTTTCCATGCTTAGTTAGTCTCATTTGTTTTTCTTATATTTCCGATTTTTATGTAAAGTGGGTGATATGTTGGAGTTTATAGTCATATAATGTGTAAAAGAAAATGTTATTATGAAATACGTAGAGGGATACGATATTTAGCTCTATCAAATATTTAAACGATAAAAATATTCATTTGATGTAAAATATGGTGATTTTTTGCATTACAAGTTATTTGATTTCGTTGTATTATTTCTTTAGTAATATATCATGACAATTGATCTCATAATTTTGTTATTAATTTTGTAAGTTTTGTCATACATTTATAATTATTTTTAGATAAATCGCTATAGAAATCTGTCAAACGAAACCATCTGTATCCGTTATTATTATTAGTCACATTTGAAATAATTTTTAAATTGAAGTTGGAATGTGTACGACTTTGTTAGATGAATTTGTGATGTTAACGAATAAAATAAGTCGTCCAAAAAGGAAAAAGTGTGACAAATTAGATATTGATGAAAGTGTAAAGATTTTGTAGCAATTGCAAGTGCTATTCAAATAAAAGAAATTACTTAAATCAATTGAGTAAATTAAATTATGTCCTATAAACATATATTAGTGTGATAAGTAAAAAAAAACATATTGAGTTATAATGGTATAATGATATATATAACTCTTATATGGAATTTGGAGAGTTATAGTATTTAAATAAAATTTTAATGCAATTTACTAATTTTTATTATATTTGTGCTTCAAGTGTTTGGACGTGGTTGACATAAATTTTGATATAGTTATTATTCGGTTAATTGGTTAAACCAACTTTAAATATTTCAATCATATTTAATTGATACTCATAAATATCAATTAACTAATATAACTAAAAAGACTTTTGTGTTATAGTTGTTTAATGTTATATAATCGTTACCAGGAATTTTAATAGTTGTAATATTAATATAAATCTTCAATAAAATTAACCAGTTTTATTACATTAATTTCAAGATATAATATCTATATTGAACCATATGTATTTAAAAGTTTCAACTCTTCAACTTCCTACTATTACCCACTCCATTAATTTATTTTAATACTAAATTTTTCACCTCTTAACGAATTAAAAACTACAACCTAAAAGTTTTTGAACTTATGGTACTTAACTGCTACTCATGACACTTTAGTTAATATAAAGATATATATAGTTCACATACGTAGCTTATGTTGCTATTGTTTGTAAAATAAGATGGAGGAAAATATTACTTGATAACACACAGTATTTACTTTAGAGACGCTTATTTATTTATACTAAAATAGAAAGGAGGAAGATAAATAAGCTAAACCAAATTACAAGTCGCAAGGCAAGAGACATGTTTGATGCTTAGTTCTACCACCCACCCCTCCCCCCTAACATATCCATACTTTTGGATTAACATTATTTGATAAGAAAAATTATATAAATTTGTGAGGATGTTGTCAAGTCGGTTGTTAAAGATTTAAAATTTTAGATTTTGACATAAATACAACAAAAATGGAACTTTATGGTAAACAGTTTAAAAAATTTTAGATAATAAGATTAACAAAAGTGAAAGTTGATTACTATTTAATAATATATTTTCTAAAAATAATATAACAGACTCATAAGTAGATCGGTAGCAAACAATGTTTACTTTTTTAATAAAAAACTAAAAATTATGATAATATTTAATTTTTTAATAAACTCGCATCATATTTCAAAATTCAAATTCATATTGTTTTTATTTAACTTCTTAATAGGGTTTCAAAGTTTTTATGGGAAAACTTTACTAGATGAAGAAATGAAAAGATAAAAATCTCTAACAAAAGTAGCTTCTTTTTTAAATGAATATGAATACAGATTCAAAACTAATTTGAAAATATTTATAAATAATAAGTTTAATAGAAACATATTCATATATTTTAATAATTTTTATCAGTTAAAAAGTTTTTATTTAAAAAATATAATATTATTAAAGTATTATTTACACATACGAGTCTAACGGAAAAAGATCCAAAAAGGTGACTATATATAATTCAATGTTTGGATGAAAAATTATTATTAATACATATGTTATATGATAGATTTATTTTTAATTTTTCATATTTTGATTAGATCTAAAGTGTTTATGTTTATATTTGATCCATCAATATATGTTTACTATATAAATTTACTCCTGCACAACGCGCGGGAATACACCTAGTTTATTAATGTGCTTCAGTTCTATATTTTGTTGTTCAAGCCACATTATCAAATTTCAAAAAAGATTATGAATAGAATCGGAAAGACTTTAAAGCTTATCACCATGATATCTAAACAAATATTAATTTCAAAGAGATTATGAATTCAGAATTATCAAATTCCTTTCAAGGGAAAGTAAACTTACAAGAGAGCCACAGAGATCGCCGTCCTTACTAACAACATCGTCAATTGGAGATCTACAATCGATAAAAACAAAGAGTCAATAGCATTTGACAAAAAGACCGAACAATAAAATTCAAAAATCCATGGAAAAAATTAATTGGTGTAAATACTTGAAAGGAAATAAAACGGCAGCTGTGGCATCTGGGGGAGAACAACTAATGCGAGGTGGGAAAATATCATTGGCGAATAAAACCGGTGATGAAGACGCGTCATCCACGTAAAGGCCCCCTGATATGATGATAGTTACCTTGTATCACCTTTTGATTACCATCATCCAACGACTGCAGAAAGTTATTTTGGTGTGGATTTGCTAAGGTGTCATTCTCTACAAAATAAATGTATCTCTCTCTAAATTGTGACCTTTTATGAGTCACCAACTTCAAACCCACCGTGAACTTCAGGATCTAACATGGGAGTATTCATAGCTTAGAAGTAAATTTTGGAAAAATTGGAAACCTAGAGTTTGGAAGATCACCTGTAAGGCTATAACGTAATATATAGATGAGAGCAGAAAAATTAGGGCTCAAGATCTTAGCTTCAGTTTTACTATAAAAAACTACAATTATTCCAAAAATCAATATCCACCACTGATTAGCCATTACACATAAATCTATAATGGATCTCCTCTTATGTAATCTGCAGAAAACAGGTTAAAAATAAAAAAATAACAATTTAAAGAACTCAAAAACCCTAATTTCAACAAAGAATCAATGAAGATACAATGAAGGGTGGGAGAAAATTTCTACCTGATTTGACATTGTTGACTGCGTTTTTCCTCCAATCTCTGATGTCTTGCCAACCTGCCGTTCTATTATTTTTTTCTGGCATTTATTCTAACAAATGGTGTGCAAAAATAAAAACCATATATCAGTTCACACATATAAATGCGTAGACACGAAGACTCAACCTCATGTATATGAACAAATGGGGAAGATAGAAAAATCAAAACTTTTAGATGATTTCAAGAACAACAACGAAAACTCTATGATATTTTATTACTGACATAAATTTAAAACAGTCACAAAATCCAGGTGGAACAAGAAAAAAGAGCAGCAATCAGATACTTTAGATTCTTTAAATTGAGAAGCAATGAGAAAGAGACTTACACTATAGAGCATGTCGACTATCTGAATGAGCAGAGAAACGCACAATTGTGGTAGGTCAAGGAGAAGAAAGCTTAAACGCCATAAATTTAGGTTGAGCAAGCGTATCTTAAATTTGTTGGCAATTGGGATTGAAAATCATTCATGTTATACTGGAAAGCCGGAAGAATTTTTTAGATGAATACGCATGTAGTCTGATCGGTGGATTGAACCGGAGAAGGGCAAGTGTCCGCTAAAAAGGGATTGACATTGTTAGTGGAATTTGGGACGTCTCCCTCCCACCAAAAAAAAAATACCCAAAACCCTAAGGAATCAATCTCTGATGAATCAATAAATATAATTCAAATGGAAATATCCCTGGTAAATGATACGATTGTTACCGATAACATCCAGACCTATAAAAACCCAAGTATAATACGGTCAAAATTGGAAAAGTGTGAGTTTGAAAAGAAATAGATAGGATCAACGGATTCCTTACCCCTCAACAAATCCAGAAAAACGGAGTTTCGTTATAAATAAACCAGAAGAAACGCTCGTAGCATTTTGTCGATATGAAGTGAAAGTCAAACAATTGCAGAGTATCAGGTTTGAATTCCTCTAAATTGGAGAAGCGATTATGTAAGCATATCCTTAGGACGGTGAAAGCAGGCAATCGAGATGTGTGTAAAAGCACCGCCCGGTGTTCTCCCGGTCGAGAAAGAGAAAAATAATAGACAGACGGAGCGAATTAAACTATCCTTCAAATTTACGCTATGACTCGGTGGCGAAGGCAAGCAGGAGGTGGCAGCAACCTTGGCTGGTGAAGCAGGTAGACAAACACGAGAGACGGCGATAAACTCCTATTGGATGAATCTGAGGCAAAACGAAGAGAAAATGAAGGCCTTTTAGCCTCCCTCATTTACATAGTTTTAGATGTCAAAATTTCAGAAGAGAAATGTCGAAGAGAAGATAGTAGAGAATGTTGAAGATGGAATACCATATGGCCCAAACAATTGAATTTAGTGATAAAAGGTTTCATATACTTTAGTAAACTCGAAGAACATGCAGCGATGATGCTGTATTGGGAAAACAATGGTAACATGATGTAATTATTCTATTTATTAAAAACCGTAATTTTTGGAAACGTAACATCGTGGATTTTGAGTTTTGGTGTAACATTTTTGGTTTGTCACGCTTTTTTTTTCCTCCCACCGCTTCATTCCACCCCTTCACTTCCTCCCCCTTTATCTTCTTCGTCGCTTCTTTTACTTTCGAAGAGGTTTCGTCCACGCTTGATTCCACCGCTTCAGTCTTCTCGATATAGCTTTGCGACTTTAACATCAAAATCGACAAATCGGTAACTTCCTATTTCTCCTCCTCCCTCTTCATCTCACCTCCGATCTTAACCTTTGTCCGCCATCTTCACCACTGTTTCCAACATTTGCAGAAGGCGCTGTGCTTTCACTTTTTGGATTTTCAGGAAGCGCTCGGTGAATTTCCGTCCACCGCTTCGCCGTTGATCACCACAGTCGTCCGTCTCCTACACCAGTCTCGCAAGTTTCGTCGATGCTAAGTTCTTCAAAAGGGTATTCAAAATCGACTGATTCGAGTGACGAATCTGATAAAGACACAGACGCCATTGCCGAAGACTTCACCTCATAAACTCATCGATATGCTCTACTTCACTCATTTACTTCCAATTCGTTTTCGCATCCACTTTGGGGTATCAATCGTATTCTGTAATTGCAATTTAAGTTCGATCTTAGTTTTCTTGCTGTTCTCTTTTTTTCTGTATCTCCTTCACTCGATCGATAATTTTAACCTAACGTGTTAACTAAAGAAAATAAAATGGGATATCAGTAACAAGAACAGAAGACAACTACATAAATTAAGGAAATCCATCATTTGATAAAGGTTAGTGTCGATAATCAATTTTTACAACTGTAAGTTGGGTAAATTACCTTATATGCCTCTGCGTTTGCTCAAGATGTGAGATTCTCACTCATTCTCCTCACGTGGCTTTATGTTTGATAGTTATTATCATTATGCAGCAACTATTGGTCCGTTTTACCCTTGTACTTCCAAAACTAAGTCCCTGTTTATCATCTACAAGACATGACTCTTTGAATATACCCATAACAAAAAGACTTTGACTTTGACTTTTGTGGTCAAACTCTAATCTTGTAATGATGGAATATATATCTTTTTTTAGAGATTGAAAAAGGAGATGAACAAGTCAATAGTGATGCTATAAGAATTGGACATTATAGTGATTGAAAATTCCCCACTGACAGCAAGGAATTTGCAAAACGTGTATTTTACACGGTTTTTATGGGATCTGAAAACAGGTAAGTAAGTAAGTCTGCATGCGGTATTTTTCCTTTTGACGAAATTGCCCTCACCATATACAAGTTTTACAGTTCTGATGCCACACGGTCACGGGCCAAGTTGCTTTCTGAAGAAATTGGATCATGGCATCTTGATGTGTCTATAGACACTGAGGTATCTGCTTTTTTATCTTTATTTCAAACCCTTACAGGAAAACGTCCTCGATACAAGGTAAAAATAATAAAAAGGAAAAACAATTCCTTTAGGTGCTAATACTATAGGGTTAAATGCTATGATACACAGATATCTTGAAGTACATTGTTATTTCTTGCATTTAGCCCAACAAGAATCTTTTTTTTTTTTTTGATGTAGTGATACTTAAAGTAATACTATTTTAATTTATTTTTTGTCACAGGTAGATGGGGGATCAAATATTGAAAATTTAGGGCTTCAAAATATACAAGCGCGAATTAGAATGGTTTTAGCGTTTATGTTGGCATCTTTGTTACCATGGGTTCATAACAAACCAGGGTTTTGTCTCGAGCCTGTTGAATCTCTCAGAATTTTCATTAGTAAACACCCAAAGGTATTTTCTATTTTTCAAGTGTGTATTTGTGATATTATTGTCTGTAACATTTCAAAATTGGTTTTCTTTTTTAATGTAGAATCCAAGATCACCATTTCGAGAGTTGAACATATACGCCCCTATACGTCAACAATTTAGCAATTTAGTAATTGTAGAGTACCCCGTCATTCATGTTTTTCTTCCTTCACATAACATCAATTTTGAAGTTGTTAAAGATATTGTCCCACACTTGGTGACATTTGAGAGGTAAATTTACTATTTTAACCTTTGGGTTTTCAGGAACTTTGAATAATTATTGATTATTGGCGCTCATAGTTGTTTTCTTTTAAGTTAGGATGTAGCAATGAAGGTAATATTGTTTCCTCAACAATGACCAGTGCAATCTACCGTTTATGAGCCAATGGTATCATTTGCAGTGATACCCTTCGACAACTTGACTCGTCGGTGGTACCTTGACCTATGAGGTAAAAAGTGACAATCAGAATTACTTCACAATAAGATCACAATCATGATTTATAATTATTAGAATAAAGAATGATATTACCAAAAACTAAAAAATATACACAAATTATTACTTGCTAAATATTTTTGAAATTTGATAAAGTTATTGTTCTTGATAAGGTTCATTTTGAGATAATCTTATTGGCAAGGTCATTTATTCTAACTGAGGAGAAGAAATAAGAACTAATTGTGGATGATTGTTTCTTTATCAAGTCCAGATGAGCGGGTGGTTGGTGGCTGGTTGATTTTTTTAAGAATAATACTGTAATTAGAAAAAAGGTTGAAAGTATAAATATAATGCTATTATTGGGTATATTTTTCAAAGTATAATGCCTAAATAAGAAAAAAAAAAAAGACAACAACTGGATGCTATAGTAAAGGAATATATGAAAGTATGTTGCTTTTTCATGGATTTAGCCCTAAAATAAAGACTGAAAAATTTAAGAACACTATTAATGTGACTTTGATGGTTATGCAGGTTGCATACTAATTGACAAGGCACGGGTCGTGCTCCACTGTTTGAGCAAGAAATGGTAATGATTTCGGACCCGGTACCAATAAATTTATCAATCCAAAAATAAATTTGTTCAAGTTGATAATATTACTCCTATGACGGTTTCAAGATGTTTGACCCTTTATTCTAATGATTTTGGTTCCTGTGCCGTTAAATTGAATTATCCTGAAAATACTTTGTTCAAGTTGACCATATTACCCCTGCAATGGCTTCTATATATTTTGTTCCTTCATTTGTAATGATTTTCATTCATGTACAGGGACTTTGGATTAAAAATATATCTTTTTAATGTCATCCTACTTTGGACTTGGGATTTTGGACATTAGATTAAATATAGTTGCAGGTTTGGTGTTGTTTCAGGTCGGTTGCAGGTCTAAAAAGTATATCACTCTTTCAGGTATGTTATTACGCATTTTTTTTTAGTTGTTACAGGTAGTATGTTGCTATCTTAGGTCTACTTTCATTCAGATAGTATTAAGCTATTGTACTTTGGATATTCAACCCCTGCAAAGAATTATCTCCATTCCTTGGTTGACCTTATTGTTGACTTTTTTTTACTTAAAAAATCACCAAATCAGCATATGATGCCACCATATGCTGCTTTCTATCCACATGGTGGTGTTTATGCACATCCTCCAGTCCATCTTGTCTATATTTAAAAACCGTGGTTTTTGAGTTTTGGTGTAATGTTTTTTTTTGGCTTTTGTCACGCGGGTTTATCTAGATCCAGTTTGGATCCGTTTTTCTTTTTCACCGCCCCAGCCCCCAAATACGTTACAGCACTAACATCGGTGTTGGATCTTCCTTCGTTGCAGAACTTCCGTGACCATCGCCGTCGACTGTTTATGGTCTCTGTAGGATGCGACGCCGACCAAATGCGCCGTAATTGACCGGCCTTTGCAGGACGGCGACAGTAGCCGCCGGTGGAATAGATGCTGCTGTGCAGTCCATCACTGTCTTCATAATCAGTTCTCTCCCAATTGAAACCGTTCTGCTTCAAAATTCTGGACGACCTTCAGTGTCACAGCCACTCGAATCACATCAAAATCACGATTTGATTCCAGACCCTCACCGACTCGCCATTGATGACCCCAAAGATGACTTACCACCACGTCATTCAATGCCACGGCTAATCGCCATGTCTAACTCTATATTTACGCACAGAGACGCACCGCCAATGTTAGTGCTGTAACGACCATACCACCTAAATGGAAAGTTCAATACCACAGCTATGGATATCACCTTCCACCCTTTCAAATTTTCACTTAATTTGTGTTAGTTCTAATTAATTTTGGAAAATTTCTATCCAACCAACATCAATCACGACCTTCTCTCTTTCTTTCTGATTTGATTTTGTAGATTTCACAGGGTCGGTTTCTTCATCCTCTTCTGTAGTTAACTTTTGAATGCAAAATGGCATGGTTATACAAATACACCAAATGTACCTCAAAATGTGAATGGTTATGGACAAAAGAATCATTATGAAAATGGACAGCAAAATGTGAATAGACAGCAATATGTTGGAAATACACAGCAGTATGATAATAGAAGCTATAATGGAAATGGGCAGCAGTGGAATGGAAATGGGCAGCAGTGGAATGGAAATAGGCAGCAGTACAATAATGGAGGCTGGAATGGGAATGGGAATGTGCAGCAGTATAACAATGGAAGCTGGAATGGGAATGGTGGTGGACAAGGGTATGGGAATTGGCAACAGAATGGGAATGGAATGCAGAATGGGAATGAGAATTGGAATAGGAATGGGAATGGGAATGGGCAGCAAGGATATGAACAGCAACAAACTGGTTCTGTAACAGCATTGTGAGGTATTTATTTGGTATTTTGTGTTATTTAATTTGGTGAAGGAAATGGGTACAAGATTATATTTTTCAAGAAATAGGTATCTCTCATGCTGATGTCACACATTCAAGAATCATTTTTGTGAAGAACGGTTTCTTGGTTTTAATTTTTATATTGAAATTACATCTTGTGTACAGAAATCATTTCAAGATCTTCTACGTAAGCAAGAAGGTGACAGGGCAATGTGGAAATACCCTTTTGCTGTAGCTGGTGTGAATATCACATTCATGCTTATTCAGATGCTTGATCATGAATCAGGTTTAATAAAATTAAACCTTTTTAGTTAAGTTTCATATTGGTCAAAAATTCAAAGATGTTGCTATTTCTTGCAATTAGAATTTTAATCCTTTTGGGTTCTAATAGTGTTTCGAATGTGCAGTAAAACCACTGTCTTTTGTAGGGGCAACCTTCTTGAAGTTTCTTTCAGGTATATATAAATATAACCACTCATTTTTAAGTGTTAGATTATTATAATAATTATTGTCTTTTTAACCATTAACTTTAGAGTAAATTACAGTTTTGGTCCATGTGGTTTATGCTCCCAAAATAATAGTACATTGTTATTTCCTGAATTTAGCCAAATGCAAGATATAGCAATATACTTACATTTTTTTTGAGAATTTCATTTTGTTGGGTCACAATAACCAGCATTTCAACATGATAATAAGCGGTAATGGGATGCCAAATGAGAGAACAAAGAGCGAAACACCCGGTTTAGAAAAAAAATTCATTCTCCCCTCGACCCGTGCAAAGCCCGGGTCACCCGCTAGTTTAATGAATAAATTACGTTTACTCTAAAGAAATTTTTAATTACTATATATAGCTTCATTGGATCGGTAACTGGAATGTAATTTATACATACTAATAAACAAGGCCATTTAATTGCCAAGTGGCATGTCTTAGAAGCTAGAATGCCACATGTCATTTTCTTCATTATTTGACTTAAATCATATTTTTCAATTTGAAACCGAGATATCATCAACTAATTTTCTAAATTTAAATTTCTAAAATTATGGTAAATCCGATTAAATAAGGAAGTCCAATTAGATTTTGAAAACCAGCATATTTCCGATTTCGATATGGATATACGCTGTGAGTTGAAAAATACTAATGGATGTTTTAGTTTTGCGATAAAATTGACACCAAGTAATAGTTATTTCTTAATATTTGAGTAAATGAATATGGATACCATAAATTGGTAAATGGAGAATTTTATCTCCAAACTTGATCCGATTAAATTATTATAATCCACATTTGATCCCATTAAAATAATGTCTAAAGCCAAGAATGGCAGATTACACAAACAAATTTAGTTTTTTTTTTTCATCTTTGTAATGTGTTCATAGACGATTAAATTTCATAAAATTTTAAACAAATGAAGCATCATTAATTATGAATACATCTACACTGCATATAAATGAATGTCCCAACCTATTTAGACAATATCAATATAACCGAATGTTCAACAATCACAAAACTGACTAATAACAGTATGATATTTATGGATGTATTATGGCCAAAATTTAAATAATATTTGTATTCTTTGTGGGTATTTATTTATTGATTAGATATGTTCATGATCTAGCTTATACATTTTTAGTTATTTAGTGTTTACTATCCATGGTTTTTGTAATAATCTTATTCTTATTTGTAAATGTGTAAAGGGTTGTCAAGAAAATATGATCGAAGACGTCTAAGGCTACATAGGTTCTTTGACACACTTTTATTGATAGGAAGTCCATTGATTTGGAAAATTTTTATGGGACATTTCTCGAAATCTTTCTAGATGATTCAGAAAAAAATATTATTTTTTGTTAAAGTTCATTTATGGGACTTTTGGAAAAAAAATCGATTTTGGCATTGAACTTTGCAAAAGTTTATTATTAGCATCTTAGTTATAAAAATAACATGTTTTTCTTAATATATAAGTTTTTTTATATGTCAACCGTGTAACACACGGGTTTTAAACTAGTTTAATGAATAAATCACGATCCTTTGCAAAACGTGTTTTGTAATGACGGATGACTGATTGAAAATTAGTTGGAAATTCACTGATGCACTGTAGGTTGTTTCCACTGTAGGTTGTTTCCATTTATGATAAGTAACGAGCTAAATAACGATTTGGTTAATAAGCTAAGTAACAATTTTATTTATGATAAGTAAAGAGCTAAGTAACGATTTAATTTTTGAATCTACAACAAGTAAGAATTTAAATAATTGCGGGTGCTTGTTTTAAACCAAATGGTAGAACGTTCCATTCGTAGTGTCTCTGAGGTGGACATGAAAAAGCTGTTAGTGGTTTCGTATCTTCGTGTAGTCGTAATTGCCAATATCCTGATTTTGCGTCAAATGTACTAAAATGTGTATTTCCTTTTAGTTTTTCTAAAATATATTCTTTTCGGGGTAATTTATATGAATCTCCAATAGTGGCATCATTCATTTTTTTATAATTAATAACCATTCTTCGTTTTCCTCGTTTTAGTTCATTATGATTTTCTACATAAAAGGCGGGTGCAGAGTGTGGACTCGTACTATTTCTTATTATTCCTTTTTCTAAAAGCTGACTACACTCGGTTTTAAACTCATTTACATCTTTTATGCTATATGGTATTTTATTAGGTACATTGATTTCTGCTTTAGGGTCTTTTAGTAATATTTTAATCTCTTGATTATTTGTGTTTTTCAATTGATCTAATGGATTTTCACTACATACTTCTTCTAATTGTTTTTCAGCAATATCTTTTGTTAATGTTAATAATACTTGTAGTTGAAAACCAACTTCTCGTTTCATTATTTTAATAAGATCATATTGTTTAATTATAGAAGTTTTTATAATTCCTTTAGATGGATGTTTGATACTTATATATTCATCTGTTTGAACAAAAGGATTATATAATTTTAAAAAATTATTTCCAATGACAAGATCTATTCCAGAATCATGTTGATATATGGTTGGTGTAATAAAAGGAATTTTTTCTATAATAACACTAATATTTCTTCCTACATACCAAATATTGTGTATAGATTTATCAGCAATAGAATTTTAATTGGTATTTTAAGTTTTTCCCATTTTGTTAAAATATTCTTTTTTCCAAAACATAATGTTGCTCCTGTATCAATATATGCGATTACTTTCCGATTATGTATTGTAGTTGTTATGAATGTACTATTAGGGTTAATTTTATGTTTTTCTTTACTCTTTTGCTTGCTATATTTATCATTAGTCATGGTAACTACAGACAACTATTTTCATATAATTGCTCTAATATATCATTATTTATGTAATCTTCTTTTGTTAATATAATATTTTTATAACTATCTTTTTTATTTGTATTTTCTTTATTTCTTTTATACTTTTTAAACCATGTTTTTAATTTTTGTAAAATACTTTTGATTACCATTTTAAGGGTGGTTTAATAGAAAGTGGTGGTTTATTATTTTTAACTTCTAATATTTTATAAATTTGTTCAAGCAAATTTTGTGTTAGACTAATTTTCTGTAATATCTCTGGTATTTGTTTTACCAATAAGTGTTTATTTATTTCTATGAAATTATTTAATTTTTTATTTATTATGTTCATTTTTTCGTTGATCGTCATTTCGTCTTTCATTTGTAATTCTATATCATATAGTTTACTACTAGATGATTCTGTCATATTCGTAAGCTTAATGACCTAATCATTTCTTTTATTTCTTCAATATTTTCATCTTTTCTATTTTCTGTAGATGTTGAAGGTTGTATTTCTGAAATAGAGGATCTTCCTATAATTGTTGAAATTGGAGGCTCTATAACTGGGTCTCTTTTAATTAAAGGTGTAATTATTTGTTGTCGAAAATCTGTTTCATAAACTGGTTTATTATCTATTCTTTTTGGTGATTCAAGAGATAATAAAGGTTCAAATAATTTATCGATATGAATTCTATCTTCTGTTTTAAATGTAATACTATGATGAGAATTTGTTAGTGCATAGTTTATTTGATATGTTAAAGTAAAAGGATGATTTCCTTTTAACATAAAATTTTGTCTTAATAATTTATATCTTACTGTAATACTATTACTTAGATTTCTATCTTTTAAACTAAGTCCTAATTGTATATTTATATTAAATTTTATTTTTCCTTCAATTAAATTTCCTTTTCCTTTGGCTATAGTACTTTCTTGACTATTAATTATACGATCATCTCTAATTTCTAATTCTATTGGTGTATCTAGATCACTAAAGGTACTTTTCAAAATTACTTGAATTGTAGATATATGAATATAAGCTATCTTTGATCGATCCATTTCTTTGATATGTTGTATTTTATTTTTGATCTGTTGTTTATTAATAATAGGTATAATTATATTTCCTTGAGTTGACTCTATAGGTATTGGTTCTTCACCTACTATTTTACCGTAGTAAATAATAATTTTTCTTGAAAATAGATTTTTAAGTGTATCATACTTAAAATTATGTTTTTTTGATAATGTAAAATTTGATTTTCTAATAGCGTCTTTATTTATAGTATTCTTACTAACTAAAGCATCTAATATATATCCTGATTCATTTTCTTCGTTATTAATAATTATTGATTCATTAATTTCGTTAGATGTAGACATTACAAAATATGATTTTAATTAGTATTTATTATTTAAATTCTTACTTGTTGTAGATTAGATCGTTGTTTATCTTTACTAATTATAGTATATATTAAAATCATAACTTAGCTTTCTTATTTTTTTTAATTAAATCGTTATTTGTCTTATTACTTAGATTGTTGCTTAGCTCTTAGGCTTATCATAACTAAAATTCTTACTTAGCTTGTTCAAAAATTAAATCGTTACTTAGCTCTTTACTTATCATAAATAAAATCGTTACTTAGCTTATTAACCAAATCGTTATTTAGCTCGTTACTTATCATAAATAAAATCGTTGCTTAGCTCTGATACCAAAAAATTTCTTGAAGCTATATATAGTAATTAAAAATTTCTTTAGAGTAAATGGAGTGATTTAACATGTGGTTTCTGAGATTCTTGCGTGTAGATACTTTAGCTGACTGTCGTAGATATCAATCTCTAACTGTGTTACAGGGAGATGGATATCACGTTCAATCCTATTTTTAAATCTCTGTTTATGGATCTTTAATGCAAAATAATATCGATTGTTTTGAATCTGTATTTTTGAATCGGACATGGTGTGTGTATGAGGATGCGTAAGAGATGTACCTGACTGATGTGTCTGTGACGATGCGTTTCTTACTGCTTCGTGGATAATTCGTGGATATCCGATGATATCCGCTTTGCTATTCAGAAGTGTAAAACTTCAACAGAGGAAATTTTGAGAGCACTCAAAACTTAACACAAACAAGATCTGCTTTATTACACTAGGCAAATGTCTTATTTATAGTACATGAGGGCTGCTACTGCATACGTGCTATTATTGACACTACATTATTGTGTCTAGCACTTACAAATAAAGACAAAATATAGGATGGCGACAAACACCTAATTTACATAATTGAAAACAAACGACAAAAACTAAAAGTCTACATTATTACAAGATATGATGAGGGGGGAGGGGGCCACAAATATTCTTTGTGTCATATCCAATTCCTCACCACCGCGAAAAATGCGTCGTGCATAATAATTGAATGCTTTTGATGAGTGCTGCGCACTGTTGTGTACTATTCTTCCATTATCTCCATGAATGGTGTCTCCTCCTTGTTTTCTTGACAATAATTGCATTGGTGACGTGGAAAATGCATAATGTGTTTGCATAATTGTTTTTTAATTTCTGCAGGTAGAACGACTAGATGATGCGAGAATTTTTCAAATGGTTCTTCGAATCGTTCTACAGCTTGCATTCCTTCAGTTGATATTTCTGTGTCAGTTGGTGTATATAGTAAAAATGTTTTACTGCAATAGTTTATTCTGACTTGTGATCTTTGTTCTTTTCCGTTGCCTATTCTTGAAGAGGCTAAATAGACTCCTGCTTGTGCGAAAATTAGATGATCTTGTGTTGGTGTTTCATGTGGAAGTTCGTCTTTAGTTGGCTTGGATCCATTACTAATTCCCATGTATGCAAATGTAATGCTTGGAACTAGTAGTTGAGAGTCTTCATCGAAAAATGGATAACTGGAATGTAATTTAATGAATAGATCACGTTCCTTTGCAAAACGTGTTTTGTAATGACGGATGACTGATTGGAAATTAGTTGGAAATTCACTGATGCACTGTAGGTTGTTTCCATTTAGATAAATTGTATCAATGAATCCATGAGTGAAATATTCCCAAAGAGTCATTGGATCGGTAAGGTTGGCTAAGAAAATTGCTTTTGGGCCTGGTTTTCATATAACTGGGTAAAAGCCCATTAGTGAATGGACCTCTGTGTATGAAACTAGGCTATCCCATAACTTTGCGAATTTTTCTGTGGTTGGTTTTTCATTAATTCTTTTTCTTTTGTAAAGGGTATAGCTTGTAGGGCTGCTTTGGCTGCGTGTAATTGGTTTAAAGATTTTGGTTGTGGTTCTGTTTTTGGAAGTGTTCCGAGAACGGGAAGTGTTCCAAGAACGGTTGTTTTCGATGATTTTTGAACGGCTTCAGTTGTAACCGTTTTGTATGCTTCTCTGAATGCTGTTTCTGCTTCAACTTTTGTTTTGTAACTTTTGTGTGTCACGTTTTTTCCAACGATATGAGAATTTGCAATTCCCCAATCGTTATACATTCCTTTGTGTGGTCCGTTAAAAATAACGTACCATTTCTTTGTTTCTGCATCACTTGATTGTTGATGAGTTTTGAATATTTCTTGAGAGTTACAAGTGGATGATGATGGCTTCTCTTGTTGCTTATCGGTACTGTCTGAAATTTGTTGGACTGTTTGTGTAGGTGGAATTGTTGAACTGCCTGTTGACTTTTCTGCTTCTTCTTTGGCTGGAGTGAACTGTGTTGACAATATCTGTAGTGTTTGTTGGAGCTGTTCTTCTTCTTTCTTGATTGTCTCCAGTTGCTTTATTATAGCTGCTTTTTGTTCCTGCTTTTGCTTCATAATGGCTTCCATTCTCTCGTCAATGTATCTGCTATGTGGTTGTGTTCGCTCTTTATGTACCTGAGATATGGATGGAATTGGTGTAATTGTAACTGCCAACGGATTAATCTTCCTCGACAGTAATCTTCTTGTAATTTGTATCGCCAGAATCCTAACAGATATTTTGAGTCTGTTCGGAGTTCAAATCTTGTTTGTAATAAATCGATTTTCCATTTCTTCAGAGTTCTGAGGCACGCCAGTGTTTCTCGTTCATGTGTGCTATAGTTTTGTTCAGTTTGGGAAAATGTTCCCGATACATATTTGCATAATTTTTTCGCATATTTATCAGTTTTAATACTTCTGATGATACTTGCGTATCACTGTTTACTTTTGATGATACTTTCGTATCACTGTATGCTTCTGATGATACTTGCGTATCAATGTATACTTTTGATGATACTTTCGTATCACTGTTTACTTCTGATGAGTTAGATAAAAGGTTTCCCTCAGTATCTAAACCCAATAATACTTTTCCATGTATAATAGCTTTTAGGCATCCTGCCCATGTATCTTTTGATGCATCCGTTTCGACTATTAAGAAGTCGTCCGTTGCGAATTGTATAATGTTGGTAAAACATGAATTTTTTCTTTTATATTTTTGACTAAAATAGTATCTTCGTTGGTCCATGACCATGGTGTTTTTTCGGATATTTTCTTTTACAAAATTCTTCTTTCATTTGCTAAATTTTTTTTAAAAACCTTGTTCTGCGATGTAGTTTAAACAGCCAAGAAAACGTTGTATTTGTTTCCGGTCTTCTAGTTTATCGGGAAATAAATACAATTTTTCTCGAACATTATTTGTTAAAGAAAGTTGTCCGTTTTCTTCGATTTTTAATCCTAAATATTCGACTTTGGTTTGTAAAAGTTTAGATTTCTTTTTTGATAAAACTAAACCTTTTTCCTTAATTCTTTGTAAAACTTTAATAACTGCTTCGAGATGTAATTGTTCATTTCCATTTGTAAAAATAATAATATCATCAATATATGCAAGACATATTTGTTCCAAACCATTTAAGGTGGAATCCATAAATCTTTGATATATTGCGGGTGCTTGTTTTAAACCAAATGAAAGACGAAATGACTATAATATATCTTTATTTATATAATCTATTTTTGTTAATATGATATTTTTACAACTATCTTTTTTATTAGTATATACTTTATTTCTTTTATACTTTTTAAACCATGTTTTTAATTTTTGTAAAATATTTTTGATTACCATGTTAAGGGTGGTTTAATAGAAAGTGGTGGTTTATTATTTTTAACTTCTAATATTTTATAAATTTGTTCAAGCAAATTTTGTGTTAGATTAATTTTTTGTAATATTTCTGGTATTTGTTTTACCAATAAGTGTTTATTTATTTCTATGAGATTATTTAATTTTTTATTTATTATGTTCATTTTTTCGTTGATCGTCATTTCGTCTTTCATTTGTAATTCTATATCATATAGTTTACTACTAGATGATTCTGTCATATTCGTAAGCTTAATGACCTAATCATTTCTTTTATTTCTTCAATATTTTCATCTTTTCTATTTTCTGTAGATGTTGAAGGTTGTATTTCTGAAATAGAGGATCTTCCTATAATTGTTGAAATTGGAGGCTCTATAACTGGGTCTCTTTTAATTAAAGGTGTAATTATTTGTTGTCGAAAATCTGTTTCATAAACTGGTTTATTATCTATTCTTTTTGGTGATTCAAGAGATAATAAAGGTTCAAATAATTTATCGATATGAATTCTATCTTCTGTTTTAAATGTAATACTATGATGAGAATTTGTTAGTGCATAGTTTATTTGATATGTTAAAGTAAAAGGATGATTTCCTTTTAACATAAAATTTTGTCTTAATAATTTATATCTTACTGTAATACTATTACTTAGATTTCTATCTTTTAAACTAAGTCCTAATTGTATATTTATATTAAATTTTATTTTTCCTTCAATTAAGTTTCCTTTTCCTTTGGCTATAATACTTTCTTGACTATTAATTATACGATCATCTAATTTTCGCACTAGCAGGAGTGTATTTAGCCTCTTCAAGAATAGGCAACGGAAAAGAACAAAGATCACAAGTCAGAATAAACTATTGCAGTAAAACATTTTTACTATATACACCAACTGACACAGAAATATCAACTGAAGGAATGCAAGCTGTAGAACGATTCGAAGAACCATTTGAAAAATTCTCGCATCATCTAGCCGTTCTACCTGCAGAAATTAAAACACAATTATGCAAACACATTATGCATTTTCCACGTCACCAATGCAATTATTGTCAAGAAAACAAGGAGGAGACACCATTCATGGAGATAATGGAAGAATAGTACACAACAGTGCGCAGCACTCATCAAAAGCATTCAATTATTATGCACGACGCATTTTTCGCGGTGGTGAGGAATTGGATATGACACAAAGAATATTTGTGGCCCCCTCTCCCCTCATCATATCTTGTAATAATGTAGACTTTTAGTTTTTGTCGTTTGTTTTCAATTATGTAAATTAGGTGCTAGTCACCATCCTATAGTTTGTCTTTATTTGTAAGTGCTAGACACAATAATGTAGTGTCAATAATAGCACGTATGCAGTAGCAGCCCTCATGTACTATAAATAAGGCATTTGCCTAGTGTAATAAATCAGAGCTTGTTTGTGTTAAGTTTTGAGTGCTCTCAAAATTTCCTCTGTTGAAGTTTTACACTTCTGAATAGCAGAGTGGATATCATCGGATATCCACGAATTATCCACGAAGCAGTTAAGAAACGCATCATCACAGACACATCAGTCAGGTACATCTCTTACGCATCCTCATACACACGCTGTTCTTCTTCTTTCTTGATTGTCTCCAGTTGCTTTATTATAGCTGTTTTTTGTTCCTGCTTCTATTTTAGCTGGTGCTGGATTTGCTTCATAATGGCTTCCATTCTCTCGTCAATGTATCTGCTATGTGGTTGTGTTCGCTCTTTATGTACCTATATAATTTGATGATACTTGCGTATCACTGAATACTTTTGATGATATTTTCATATCACTGTATACTTTTGATGATACTTTCGTATCACTGTATGCTTCTGATGATACTTTCGTATCACTGTATATATCAATGTATGCTTCTGATGATACTTTCGTATCAATATATATTTTTGATGATATTTTCGTATCGTTGTATGCTTCTGCTTTGAATACTCATTCGTTTTCAATATCAGATCCGGTATTTGAATCGGTAGTATATGCGTAGATATCAATATCTGAATCTATATCTGAATCTTCAATTGGTTCATATCTGTTGAATAATGTTTTTATGTTTTTATGTGACCATCACTGAAATAAGTCGAAATGTTTTTTAACAAATATTATCAGTTTATTTCAGGTTGCGTAAATTCGAGATCAATCAAACCTGAGAAAGTGACGCTATGTACCAAAGAACAAAAATGTCACTCAGCTACAGCAATCGCGACCCGAAAGCACATGTGTCGCGACGTGAAGAAGAGCAAAGACAGAAGTCCAGATCGCTACAGCGATCGCGACGCGACGGCAAGGGCGGTCGCGACGCGAAGACCTTGAACGCGACAACACCTACTTCTTGTTCGCAAGACTACCAACACAACGCACTAACCAGTGGCCGACCAAAAGCAACACGACACACGCACCCTCGCGACGCGACGGAAGCCCTGGTCGCGACGCGAACCCTGTTCTCAGCAACTATAAATAAGAAGCTCACCTCTTGCCATTCTTGTGCAAAAAACCTTACACCACACCATACCCATTCAAGCACCAATACATCAAGATTACCCCACGTACAAAGAGTGAAAAACCTGCCAAAACTATCTAGAAAACTCTTTTTCAACTAAAGAAAATCCACGTCCAAACAAACACCAAACAAAACCGCTACACCCATACTCTACCCGACACCAAACAAAACCTCTACCCAACACCATACAAAACCTCTACCCGACACCAAACTTCAAACCTCTAAACAACCTCAACCCGAATACCAAACTACAAAACCTACACACCCTCTACCAAATACATACACCACGAAACTAAACCACAAAAACCCCGTGCATCTCAATTAAACCGACACCAAAAACCCATTTCACCAAACACCAAAAACTACCAAACCTCATCCTACCGTAAAGAACAAGAATCGACGCTTCAAAGAAAACACCATCTTCCTCAGTTATCGATAAGTTCTTTGAAATTATCTGTGTCGTTATTGATTTATTTAAACTGTTATAAATCAACTGTACCAAATATCCAATACATCCGAATTGAACCTCAACAACAAAAACATATGTGGACTGTATTTAACCGAGACATCTAACTTCTAACTTCTAACTTCTAACTTCTAACCTTTTTATTTATTGTAAAAACACTTTATCGTTGATAATGGCGTTTATTACATATAATCTCTAACTTCTAACATTTACTTTATTTACCGCATTCTGTCTATTTAAATACTGTCTAGTTTAGATTTACTGCTTTATTTTGTTTATTTATAGCTTTAGTAACTTAATTTTAGTTTATTTTTATTCCGCATATTATAGATAAAATACATATCTGTCACACAGTAATCGGCTTAAAAACCTTATTCGTGGAGATCAGCTATCGTATTTTCAACAATTGGTATCAGAGCTCGTGTGATTTAGTCTGGAATTTTTGTCGAAAACTTTATTTGTGTAGCGTTTTTATAACCAACCAATAAGTTTTCCTTAAAAATTTCATTTTAATATCACTTGTTCAAAATCCTTTCAAAACAAAAAAAAATCTTAAAATTAAAAAAAAAAAAAAAACAACCCAAAAATGTCTTCCACAACCTACTCAAGAGCTCCATATGTCATTGATCAGGTATGGTCTATGATCTCAGAAATCGGTCTTTCAAAAACACCATTTGAGTCCCACGTGACTAAGATTGAGAACAGTTTGAAAGCTGATCTCAAACTATATCATGACACAATAGTCAAATCTGATATCTGCAAATCTGAATTACAAACCTTGCAACTCAGATTTGGAGAATCAACAATGACTAGAGACAAACTTGAAAGAAACGTCAAACGAAAATCAGAAGAATATAATCACGTCTTAGATCAATTAAATGAAGCTCTAAAACAAAAAAGGGACTTAGAAATAAAAAATCAATCTGTTTTTCCATCTGAAATAAAAGATGCCTTAGAAATACAGTTAAAACTAAAAATTCAAGAATTAACTGACAAAAACACTAGTTTGATTCTAAAACTAGATGATTCTTCAAAACAAATCAAACTTCTTGAATCCGAGAATCAAAGATTTCAAGGAAAACTGGATTCTATCAATCTTGCTAGAAAGCTAAGTGATGATATTTTCATCAAAGCAACATCCTTAGGATCTGGCAAAATCGATACAAATTACAGACCTGGATTAGGAAGAGAATCCTTCGAAATCGAACAAGCCAAACAAGAAACCAGGACTAACAGTGAAAACTCTGAATCAACTCTAACAGATCTATCCACATCTGTTAATGAGGAAAATTCAGACGACGAAACAGTTATCAACTGTAACCCAGATGATACTAATTTCACTGTTTCCAAAAGATCTTTCACTAATAGGTCTTCAACCCACCAAATCCAAATTACCAACCAAAACTCCAAACTTAAAGAATTTTTGAATAGAGCAAACTCCTTTTACAAGAAAGGCAGTACCTCTAAACCAATTGCTCTTCAAAAGGAACAAGGCAAACCCAAAGTTTTCAAACAAACCCAAAAGAAACCTTTGAAACCAGCCTCTTTGCCACAAAAACAAAAAAAATTTCAAAACCATCTTCATCCCAAAAACAAAGAAAGGTTATCAGACAAGTCATTACATAAAGGATACCTTTCACACAATCAGAAATCTTTCCAAATGACAGGTTTTCAAAAACAAATCTTAAATTAGGAAAATTTGATAAGTCAAATCAAGCCTCAACCACTTCGTCCAATTAACAGAAACCATAATGATTTCAAATCACCGAAAACCATTAACAAATCAGGACCCACCATGGTTTGGGTACCTAAACTTTTTGTCTAATTGCAGGCACTTTGTGCTGGAGAGCCCAAGGATGGCACATGGTATATCGATAGTGGCGGCTCCAAGCATATGACAACAAACCATAGCCTTCTACAAGACTTCAAACCCACACTACCTCCGATGCAGAAACTTCACAATCAAACCAAAATGATGCGGATCCAGTCAAGGGGGAACCACCAACACTAAATCCCTCTTTAAACACACCCCAATCCACCTGTCCAAATGATCCCAATGCATCATTTATGGGAGAACCACCAAAACCAAATTCCTCTTTAAACAATCCCAATCTACCTATCCAAAATGATCTCAGTGCATCATTTATGGGGGAACTCTCGTTACCCCATTCTCACCCCCAAACCAAAATTTTCAAAAAAAAAAAAAAACTTTTCATTCAAAGTTTACTTTCTACCAAAATTTACCAAAAACATTCAAATAACCAAATTTTTCAAAAACATCCACATAATCAAAAATCACAAAAACATTGAATAAAGTTTTATCCTTTTAAAATCTTTACAAAACCATGTGATTAACATCTTCTTGACTAAATTTTCAGATACTTATGCTCAATGAATGTTCTCAGTAATATTGATTCTTAATTAAAGAGAAGGTTCAAATTTCAAACATTTTTGTTAAGTATATTCTCCTATTCCCTTTGAATTTATTTCAATTATAACGATTTTATCTATAAAGGGACAAAAGATTAGGAGATTCAGATGAAAACCAAACCCATGTGAGAAATTGTGCCTCGTCTTTAAATGCTAAGTGGAATTCATTTCTGTGAGCAAAGGTGTTCTCATTATGACTTACATGATTTATACTCTTATACCGTGATGCTAGTCTCATTTTTGCTTAGATATCAAAATGACCAGGGACGATACAATCATTTCCTTATATATATTAGACAAACTGTCTATTATATCACCTATCCCTATCCTCAATCAAACCACTTCAAAGAAAAGATTTATCATCTGGCATAACGAATCTGACAAATGAAGAAACAACAAAGTCATATCCAAGAAAACCAGAAGATAACTCAAAATCTCAAAACGCAAAGTCATCTCCAACAAATGCTGTCAACAAATCACAATTGGCAACCACATCAGATATCTTTTATACAATGTGTATTCATACAAATCAAGAAAAGATAAAGACAAAGGTGAAGTGTTCACCAAAGAAAAGGAAGATTTACAACAACAATCCATCAAGACAGACATCCCTCAAAATTTTCCAAACAAACAGATTTTCAAAACCAAAAGACTTACCGGGATACTGTAGCCTTCATAAATTGAATATTCTTAGTTGCAATACGCACTATGAAAATTTCTAAAACCCTCTACATGTATTTCCCGACGGAGAGAGAGTGAACATCAATGACATAAATGAAGAAACCCTCTGAGTAACGCCGAAACCAGTCTTATGTGATTGATTATCTAAAATGAAGACCAAGTGACTAACGTATATAGGTATAAATCCACATTAAGCATAAGTCAAACACCTTCAAACTGAGAGATATCACTCATCTTTAGTGATTATACACCAGTTC
The DNA here is from genome assembly GCA_023525715.1 of Cichorium intybus. NCBI lineage: Eukaryota > Viridiplantae > Streptophyta > Magnoliopsida > Asterales > Asteraceae > Cichorium > Cichorium intybus. The sequence continues at coordinate 316,475 of JAKNSD010000011.1, forward strand.
TGCACCCATAACAAACAAACACCTCAGTCAAGTGTGAGTTATACCTATGAGCGTTCATCTGAATCGACCTATTAAGATCACTTGTCGTCTTTATAAATGCTATAAAATCTTAAGGAATATTATGAAAATACATATACAAAAACCTTTTGATGATCGAACTCGAGACTTTGATTCAGAAACAAATATTCTTGACAAACATTTTTCAAAACATAAGTAAAATCTAGTCACACTCTTTCAAAACAAGTGATATGGTTTTATAAATGTCTTATCCAAATTTCAAGAATTTCAATCAAACATTTTTCTCCTCATTTCATTAATGATCACATAGGGGAAATTGTTGAATAATGTTTTTATGTTTTTATGTGACCATCACTGAAATAAGTCGAAATGTTTTTTAACAAATATTATCAGTTTATTTCAGGTTGCGTAAATTCGAGATCAATCAAACCTGAGAAAGTGACGCTATGTACCAAAGAACAAAAATGTCAGCCAGCTACAGCAATCGCGACCCGACAGCACATGTGTCGCGACGTGAAGAAGAGCAAAGACAGAAGTCCAGATCGCTACAGCGATCGCGACGCGACGGCAAGGGCGGTCGCGATGCGAAGACCTTGAACGCGACAACACCTACTTCTTGTTCGCGAGACTACCAACACAACGCACTAACCAGTGGCCGACCAAAAGCAACACGACACACGCACCCTCGTGACGCGACGGAAGCCCTGGTCGCGACGCGAACCCTGTTCTCAGCAACTATAAATAAGAAGCTCACCTCTTGCCATTCTTGTGCAAAAAACCTTACACCACACCATACCCATTCAAACACCAATACATCAAGATTACCCCACGTCCAAAGAGTGAAAAACCTGCCAAAACTATCTAGAAAACTCTTTTTCAACCAAAGAAAATCCACGTCCAAACAAACACCAAACAAAACCGCTACATCCATACTCTACCCGACACCAAACAAAACCTCTACCCAACACCATACAAAACCTCTACCCGACACCAAACTTCAAACCTCTAAACAACCTCAACCCGAATACCAAACTACAAAACCTACACACCCTCTACCAAATACATACACCACGAAACTAAACCACAAAAACCCCGTGCATCTCAATTAAACCGACACCAAAAACCCATTTCACCAAACACCAAAAACTACCAAACCTCATCTTACCGTAAAGAACAAGAATCGACGCTTCAAAGAAAACACCATCTTCCTCATTTATCGATATGTTCTTTGAAATTATCTGTGTCGTTATTGATTTATTTAAACTGTTATAAATCAACTGTACCAAATATCCAATACATCCGAATTGAACCTCAACAACAAAAACATATGTGGACTGTATTTAACCGAGACATCTAACTTCTAACTTCTAACCTTTTTATTTATTGTAAAAACACTTTATCGTTGATAATGGCGTTTATTACATATAACCTCTAACTTCTAACATTTACTTTATTTACCGCATTCTGTTTATTTAAATACTGTCTAGTTTAGATTTACTGCTTTATTTTGTTTATTTATAGCTTTAGTAACTTAATTTTAGTTTAGTTTTATTCCGCATATTATAGATAAAATACATATCTGTCACACAGTAATCGGCTTAAAAACCTTATTCGTGGAGATCAGCTATCGTATTTTCAACAATATCCTATATCATAAGCAATTTTTAATATATTTGTTTTTTCTGCTTTCGTACCTTTTGTTGGGCATTCGTAGGCTTTATGTCCTTGTTCTTGACATAGCCAACATCTGCAATCTTTTTTTCTTAGATGGACAATAATTTGGATTTGATTTATATTTTTGCTTATATTGTTTTCGATTTCTAAAATACTTTCTTTCTCCATTTTTATAGTATTGTTTATATTTTGGTTTATATGTTTGTTTTTTCCAAACTTTCTTTTTTCTTTTACGTTTGTTATTATTTTTACAACCATATTGCCCGATTTGATTAAATTGTTTTTCACAACATAAATCAATCTGTGCCTCAATTTTAGTTTTTTGTTTTAGACATTTATCTTTCATCCATTCTTTCAAAACGTTTATTCGAGCACCTAATGATTCCACTATTTTACCTTCTTGTGAAAGCTTGTTAAAATATTTTAATACACTTTGACAAACAGTAGATGGTAGTTTTTGATAAAACATGTCTAATGCTAATTTTTGTCTTGGTAGATCTAAATAATAATATTGTTCGGAAAATTCACATATAAATGCATCTAAATAACGCATATTACATATTCTTAAATTTGTTAAATGTCATAATGCTTTATTTCTAAAGGCTTCTTTTGATTCATTATCTTCTACCTTTTTTCCCACAAATTCTTGGAGAATTTTATCTAAAACTTTCTTAAAAGTTTCCATTGCATCAGTAGTTGCTATTCTAGATAGTTCATCTTCTTCTAAAGATGAAAGAAAACGATAAACATTTCCTTGTGTCTTAGGCATAATATAACTTAAGAAATTTCTTGGATGTAGGTTTCTAAGTTCGTCGGTTAATTGAATTTGTATACCCATTTGATTACTCCAATCTAGTATTTTTGTTTCTGGATCTAAATCACAATCGATAGAAAGAATATCTATAGGTGTTGGAGTGGTGTTGAATAATTTTGGCATATATTTTGGAGGTACTTTTTCCCATTTATTTTGTTTATTTTTAACCATACATTGTCTATATAAATAGTTTTCTTCTAAAGATGGGGGTCCATATATATATTGGCTTTGATAATCGTCTTCTACATATGATTTATTTCGTTTTATTCCATAATTAGTATATGGATTATTATATGGATTTTCTTCATCGGATGTAAAATCGTATACTACTTCGACGTCATTTTCTATATTTTCATCTTTGACTTCTTCAGGTATTTCTAATGCTGCCATTAGTTTAGTTAATGTTTCTACTTGTTCTTGAAGTGTTTCCATTATTTATTTTGTAAGTTAAATATTTAGTTATTGCTTTCTTTTTCTTATAAGTTTTTTGACTTTAATTTGATCTGTATAATCTTTGTATGATATAAAATCGTTCATATGACTAAGTCTTTTTAAACAATTAATTTCAGAATTAATTTGTAATTTATAGAGAGAATAAAACTTTTCGTTTTCTTCTTTTATTTCTATCAAATCATACATAGTAAAAACTATACTACGATGATCTAAATTTGTTTTGGCCTGATGGCTTTTATTTAAGAGATAATTAAGATAATCTAAATTATTAAATTGTTTTGGTTGTCCATTTTCATAAACAAGCCAAAAATTGTTGTCCATTATATTTTTATAATTAATGTCTTAGTCATAACAATTACTTTCAAATAATTGATCTAATATATCTTTATTTATATAATCTATTTTTGTTAATATGATATTTTTACAACTATCTTTTTTATTAGTATATACTTTATTTCTTTTATACTTTTTAAACCATGTTTTTAATTTTTGTAAAATATTTTTGATTACCATGTTAAGGGTGGTTTAATAGAAAGTGGTGGTTTATTATTTTTAACTTCTAATATTTTATAAATTTGTTCAAGCAAATTTTGTGTTAGATTAATTTTTTGTAATATTTCTGGTATTTGTTTTACCAATAAGTGTTTATTTATTTCTATGAGATTAATTAATTTTTTATTTATTATGTTCGTTTTTTCGTTGATCGTCATTTCGTCTTTCATTTGTAATTCTATATCATATAGTTTACTACTAGATGATTCTGTCATATTCGTAAGCTTAATGACCTAATCATTTCTTTTATTTCTTCAATATTTTCATCTTTTCTATTTTCTGTAGATGTTGAAGGTTGTATTTCTGAAATAGAGGATCTTCCTATAATTGTTGAAATTGGAGGCTCTATAACTGGGTCTCTTTTAATTAAAGGTGTAATTATTTATTGTCGAAAATCTGTTTCATAAACTGGTTTATTATCTATTCTTTTTGGTGATTCAAGAGATAATAAAGGTTCAAATAATTTATCGATATGAATTCTATCTTCTGTTTTAAATGTAATACTATGATGAGAATTTGTTAGTGCATAGTTTATTTGATATGTTAAAGTAAAAGGATGATTTCCTTTTAACATAAAATTTTGTCTTAATAATTTATATCTTACTGTAATACTATTACTTAGATTTCTATCTTTTAAACTAAGTCCTAATTGTATATTTATATTAAATTTTATTTTTCCTTCAATTAAATTTCATTTTCCTTTGGCTATAATACTTTCTTGACTATTAATTATACGATCATCTCTAATTTCTAATTCTATTGGTGTATCTAGATCACTAAAGGTACTTTTCAAAATTACTTGAATTGTAGATATATGAATATAAGCTATCTTTGATCGATCCATTTCTTTGATATGTTGTATTTTATTTTTGATCTGTTGTTTATTAATAATAGGTATAATTATATTTCCTTGAGTTGACTCTATAGGTATTGGTTCTTCACCTACTATTTTACCGTAGTAAATAATATTTTTTCTTGAAAATAGATTTTTAAGTGTATCATACTTAAAATTATGTTTTTCTGATAATGTAAAATTTGATTTTCTAATAGCATCTTTATTTATATTATTCTTACTAACTAAAGCATCTAATATATATCCTGATTCATTTTTTTCGTTATTAATATATATGGGTTCATTAGTTTCGTTAGATGTAGACATTACAAAATATGATTTTAATTAGTATTTATTATTTAAATTCTTACTTGTTGTAGATTAGATCGTTGTTTATCTTTACTAATTATAGTATATATTAAAATCATAACTTAGCTTTCTTATTTTTTTAATTAAATCGTTATTTGTCTTATTACTTAGATTGTTGCTTAGCTCTTAGGCTTATCATAACTAAAATTCTTACTTAGCTTGTTCAAAAATTAAATCGTTACGTAGCTCTTTACTTATCATAAATAAAATCGTTACTTAGCTTATTAACTAAATCGTTATTTAGCTCGTTACTTATCATAAATAAAATCGTTGCTTAGCTCTGATACCAAAAATTTCCTTGAAGCTATATATAGTAATTAAAAATTTCTTTAGAGTAAACGGAGTGATTTAACATGTGGTTTCTGAGATTCTTGCGTGTAGATACTTTAGCTGATTGTCGTAGATATCAATCTCTAACTGTGTTACAGGGAGATGGATATCACGTTCAATCCTATTTTTAAATCTCTGTTTATGGATCTTTAATGCAAAATAATATCGATTGTTTTGAATCTGTATTTTTGAATCGGACATGGTGTGTGTATGAGGATGCGTATACGGAGTGATTTAACATGTGGTTTCTGAGATTCTTGCGTGTAGATACTTTAGCTGATTGTCGTAGATATCAATCTCTAACTGTGTTACAGGGAGATGGATATCACGTTCAATCCTATTTTTAAATCTCTGTTTATGGATCTTTAATGCAAAATAATATCGATTGTTTTGAATTTGTATTTTTGAATCGGACATGGTGTGTGTATGAGGATGCGTAAGAGATGTACCTGACTGATGTGTCTGTGACGATGCATTTCTTAACTGCTTCGTGGATAATTCGTGGATATCCGATGATATCCGCTCTGCTATTCAGAAGTATAAAACTTCAACAGAGGAAATTTTGAGAGCACTCAAAACTTAACACAAACAAGCTCTGATTTATTACACTAGGCAAATGCCTTATTTATAGTACATGAGGGCTGCTACTGCATACGTGCTATTATTGACACTACATTATTGTGTCTAGCACTTACAAATAAAGACAAACTATAGGATGGTGACTAGCACCTAATTTACATAATTGAAAACAAACGACAAAAACTAAAAGTCTACATTATTACAAGATATGATGAGGGGAGAGGGGGCCACAAATATTCTTTGTGCCATATCCAATTCCTCACCACCGCGAAAAATGCGTCGTGCATAATAATTGAATGCTTTTGATGAGTGCTGCGCACTGTTGTGTACTATTCTTCCATTATCTCCATGAATGGTGTCTCCTCCATGTTTTCTTGACAATAATTGCATTGGTGACGTGGAAAATGCATAATGTGTTTGCATAATTGTTTTTTAATTTCTGCAGGTAGAACGGCTAGATGATGCGAGAATTTTTCAAATGGTTCTTCGAATCGTTCTACAGCTTGCATTCCTTCAGTTGATATTTCTGTGTCAGTTGGTGTATATAGTAAAAATGTTTTACTGCAATAGTTTATTCTGACTTGTGATCTTTGTTCTTTTCCGTTGCCTATTCTTGAAGAGGCTAAATAGACTCCTGCTAGTGCGAAAATTAGATGATCTTGTGTTGGTGTTTCATGTGGAAGTTCGTCTTTAGTTGGCTTGGATCCATTACTAATTCTCATGTATGCAAATGTAATGCTTGGAACTAGTAGTTGAGAGTCTTCATCGAAAAATGGATAACTGGAATGTAATTTAATGAATAGATCACGTTCCTTTGCAAAACGTGTTTTGTAATGACGGATGACTGGTTGAAAATTAATTGGAAATTCACTGATGCACTGTAGGTTGCTTCCGTTTAGATAAATTGTATCAATGAATCCATGGGTGAAATATTCCCAAAGAGTCATTGGATCGGTAAGGTTGGCTAAGAAAATTGCTTTTGGGCCTGGTTTTCGTATAACTGGGTAAAAGCCCATTAGTGAATGGACCTCTGTGTATGAAACTAGGCTATCCCATAATAGTATTACAGTAAGATATAAATTATTAAGACAAAATTTTATGTTAAAAGGAAATCATCCTTTTACTTTAACATATCAAATAAACTATGCACTAACAAATTCTCATCATAGTATTACATTTAAAACAGAAGATAAAATTCATATCGATAAATTATTTGAACCTTTATTATCTCTTGAATCACTAAAAAGAATAGATAATAAACCAGTTTATGAAACAGATTTTCGACAATAAATAATTACACCTTTAATTAAAAGAGACCCAGTTATAGAGCCTCCAATTTCAACAATTATAGGAAGATCCTCTATTTCAGAAATACAACCTTCAACATCTACAGAAAATAGAAAAGATGAAAATATTGAAGAAATAAAAGAAATGATTAGGTGCTTTAGTTAGTAAGAATATGTTAAAAGGAAATCATCCTTTTACTTTAACATATCAAATAAACTATGCACTAACAAATTCTCATCATAGTATTACATTTAAAACAGAAGATAGAATTCATATCGATAAATTATTTGAACCTTTATTATCTCTTGAATCACCAAAAAGAATAGATAATAAACCAGTTTATGAAACAGATTTTCGACAACAAATAATTAAACCTTTAATTAAAAGAGACCGTTATAGAGCCTCCAATTTCAACAATTATAGGAAGATCCTCTATTTCAGAAATACAACCTTCAACATCTACAGAAAATAGAAAAGATGAAAATATTGAAGAAATAAAAGAAATGATTAGGTCATTAAGCTTACGAATATGAAAGAATCATCTAGTAGTAAACTATATGATATAGAATTACAAATGAAAGACGAAATGACGATCAACGAAAAAATGAACATAATAAATAAAAAAATTAAATAATTTCATAGAAATAAATAAACACTTATTGGTAAAACAAATACCAGAGATATTACAAAAAATTAATCTAACACAAAATTTGCTTGAACAAATTTATAAAATATTAGAAGTTAAAAATAATAAACAACCACTTTCTATTAGACCACCCTTAAAATGGTAATCAAAAGTATTTTACAAAAATTAAAAACATGGTTTAAAAAGTATAAAAGAAATAAAGTATATACTAATAAAAAAGATAGTTGTAAAAATATCATATTAACAAAAATAGATTATATAAACGAAGATATATTAGATCAATTATTTGAAAGTAATTGTTATGACTAAGACATTAATTATAAAAATATAATGGACAACAATTTTTGGCTTGTTTATGAAAATGGACAACCAAAACAATTTAATAATTTAGATTATCTTAATTATCTATTAAATAAAAGCCATCAGGCCATAACAAATTTAGATCATCGTAGTATAGTTTTTACTATGTATGATTTGATAGAAATAAAAGAAGAAAACGAAAAGTTTTATTCTCTCTATAAATTACAAATTGATTCTGAAATTAATTGTTTAAAAAGACTTAGTCATATGAACGATAAGAAAAAGAAAGCAATAACTAAATATTTAACTTACAAAATAAATAATGGAAACACTTCAAGAACAAGTAGAAACATTAACTAAACTAATGGCAGCATTAGAAATACCTGAAGAAGTCAAAGATGAAAATATAGAAAATGACGTCGAAGTAGTATACGATTTTACATCCGATGAAGAAAATCCATATAATAATCCATATACTAATTATGGAATAAAACGAAATAAATCATATGTAGAAGATGATTATCAAAGCCAATATATATATGGACCCCTATCTTTAGAAGAAAACTATTTATATAGACAATGTATGATTAAAAATAAACAAAATAAATGGGAAAAAGTACCTCCAAAATATATGCCAAAATTATTCAACACCACTCCAACACCTATAGATATTCTTTCTATCGATTGTGATTTAGATCCAGAAACAAAAATACAATATTGGAGTAATCAAATGGGTATACAAATTCAATTAACCGACGAACTTAGAAACCTACATCCAAGAAATTTCTTAAGTTATATTATGCATAAGACACAAGGAAATGTTTATCGTTTTCTTTCATCTTTAGAAGAAGATGAACTATCTAGAATAGCAACTACCGATGCAATGGAAACTTTTAAGAAAGTTTTAGATAAAATTCTCCAAGAATTTGTGGGAAAAAAGGTAGAAGATAATGAATCAAAAGAAGCCTTTAGAAATAAAGCATTATGGCATTTAACAAATTTAAGAATATGTAATATGTGTTATTTAGATGCATTTATATGTGAATTTTCCGAACAATATTATTATTTAGATCTACCAAGACAAAAATTAGCATTAGACATGTTTTATCAAAAACTACCATCTACTGTTTGTCAAAGTGTATTAAAATATTTTAAAAAGCTTTCACAAGAAGGTAAAATAGCAGAATCATTAGGTGCTCGAATAAACGTTTTGAAAGAATGGATGAAAGATAAATGTCTAAAACAAAAACTAAAATTGACGCACAGATTGATTTATGTTGTGAAAAACAATTTAATCAAATCGGTCAATATGGTTGTAAAAATAATAACAAACGTAAAAGAAAAAAGAAAGTTTGGAAAAAACAAACATATAAACCAAAATATAAACAATACTATAAAAATGGAGAAAGAAAATATTTTAGAAATCGAAAACAATATAAGCAAAAATATAAATCAAATCCAAACTATTGTCCATCTAAGAAAAAAGATTACAGATGTTGGCTATGTCAATAACAAGGACATAAAGCCTACGAATGCCCAACAAAAGGTACGAAAGCAGAAAAAACAAATATATTAAAAATTGCTTATGATATAGGATATGAACCAATTGAAGATTCAGATATAGATTCAGATATTGATATCTACGCATATAGTACCGATTCAAATACCGAATCTGATATTGAAAACGAATGAGTATTCAAAGCAGAAGCATACAACGATACGAAAATATCATCAAAAATATATATTGATACGAAATTATCATCAGAAGCATACATTGATATATACAGTGATACGAAAGTATCATCAGAAGCATACAGTGATACGAAAGTATCATCAAAAGTATACAGTGATATGAAAATATCATCAAAAGTATTCAGTGATACGCAAGTATCATCAAATTATACAGGTACATAAAGAGCGAACACAACCACATAGCAGATACATTGACGAGAGAATGGAAGCCATTATGAAGCAAATCCAGCACCAGCTAAAACAGAAGCAGGAACAAAAAGCAGCTATAATAAAGCAACTGGAGACAATCAAGAAAGAAGAAGAACAGCTCCAACAAACACTACAGATATTGTCAACACAGTTCACTCCAGCCAAAGAAGAAGCAGAAAAGTCAACAGGCAGTTCAACAATTCCACCTACACCAACAATCCAGCAAATTTCATCAGACAGTTCCGATAAACAACAAGAGAAGCCATCATCATCCACTTGTAACTCTTAAGAAATATTCAAAACTCATCAACAATCAAGTGATGCAGAAACAAAGAAATAGTACATTATTTTTAACGGACCACACAAAGGAATCTATAACGATTGGGGAATTGCAAATTCTCATATCGTTGGAAAAAACGTGACACACAAAAGTTACAAAACAAAAGTTGAAGCAGAAACAGCATTCAGAGAAGCATACAAAACGGTTACAACTGAAGCCGTTCAAAAATCATCGAAGAAAACAGTTCTTGGAACCCTTCCAAAAACAGAACCACAACCAAAATCTTTAAACCAATTACACGCAGCCAAAGCAGCCCTACAAGCTATACCCTTTACAAAAGAAAATTAATTAATGAAAAAACCAACCACAGAAAAATTCGCAAAGTTATGGGATAGCCTAGTTTCATACACAGAGGTCCATTCACTAATGGGCTTTTACCCAGTCATACGAAAACCAGGCCCAAAAGCAATTTTCTTAGCCAACATTACCGATCCAATGACTCTTTGGGAATATTTCTCCCATGGATTCATTGATACAATTTATCTAAACGGAAGCAACCTACAGTGCATCAGTGAATTTCCAACTAATTTTCAATCAGTCATCCGTCATTACAAAACACGTTTTGCAAAGGAACGTGATCTATTCATTAAATTACATTCCAGTTATCCATTTTTCGATGAAGACTCTCAACTACTAGTTCCAAGCATTACATTTGCATACATGGGAAATAGTAATGAATCCAAGCCAACTAAAGACGAACTTCCACATGAAACACCAACACAAGATCATCTAATTTTCGCACTAGCAGGAGTCTATTTAGCCTCTTCAGGAATAGGCAACGGAAAAGAACAAAGATCACAAGTCAGAATAAACTATTGCAGTAAAACATTTTTACTATATACACCAACTGGCACAGAAATATCAACCGAAGGAATGCAAGCTGTAGAACGATTCGAAGAACCATTTGAAAAATTCTCGCATCATCTAGCCGTTCTACCTGCAGAAATTAAAAAACAATTATGCAAACACATTATGCATTTTCCACGTCACCAATGCAATTATTGTCAAGAAAACAAGGAGGAGACACCATTCATGGAGATAATGGAAGAATATTACACAACAGTGCGCAGCACTCATCAAAAGCATTCAATTATTATGCACGACGCATTTTTCGCGGTGGTGAGGAATTGGATATGACACAAAGAATATTTGTGGCCCCCTCTCCCCTCATCATATCTTGTAATAATGTAGAATTTTAGTTTTTGTCGTTTGTTTTCAATTATGTAAATTAGGTGCTAGTTACCATCCTATAGTTTGTCTTTATTTGTAAGTGCTAGACACAATAATGTAGTGTCAATAATAGCACGTATGCAATAGCAGCCCTCATGTACTATAAATAAGGCATTTGCCTAGTGTAATAAAGCAGAGCTTGTTTGTGTTAAGTTTTGAGAGCTCTCAAAATTTCCTCTGTTGAAGTTTTACACTTCTGAATAGCAGAGCGGATATCATCGGATATCCACGAAGCAGTTAAGAAACGCATCGTCACAGACACATCAGTCAGGTACATCTCTTACGCATCCTCATACACACACCATGTCCGATTCAAAAATACAGATTCAAAACAATCGATATTATTTTGCATTAAAGATCCATAAACAGAGATTTAAAAATAGGATTGAACGTGATATCCATCTCCCTGTAACACAGTTAGAGATTGATATCTATGACAATCAGCTAAAGTATCTACACGCAAGAATCTCAGAAACAACATGTTAAATCACTCCATTTACTCTAAAGAAATTTTTAATTACTATATATAGCTTCAAGGAAATTATTCAACACCACTCCAACACTTATAGATATTCTTTCTATCGATTGTGATTTAGATCCAGAAACAAAAATACAAGATTGGAGTAATCAAATGGGTATACAAATTCAATTAACCAACAAACTTAGAAACCTACATCCAAGAAATTTCTTGAAACACCAACACAAGATCATCTAACTAAAGACGAACTTCCACATGAAACACCAACACAAGCCAGCTAAGTAACGATTTAATTTTTGAACAAGCTAAGTAAGAATTTTAGTTATGATAAGCCTAAGAGCTAAGCAACAATCTAAGTAATAAGACAAATAACGATTTAATTAAAAAAATAAGAAAGCTAAGTAAGAATTTTAGTTATGATAAGCCTAAGAGCTAAGCAACAATCTAAGTAATAAGACAAATAACGATTTAATTAAAAAAAATAAGAAAGCTAAGTTATGATTTTAATATATACTATAATTAGTAAAGATAAACAACGATCTAATCTACAACAAGTAAGAATTTAAATAATAAATACTAATTAAAATCAGATTTTGTAATGTCTACATCTAACGAAATTAATGAATCAATAATTATTAATAACGAAGAAAATGAATCAGGATATATATTAGATGCTTTAGTTAGTAAGAATAATATAAATAAAGATGCTATTAGAAAATCAAATTTTACATTATCAGAAAAACATAATTTTAAGTATGATACACTTAAAAATCTATTTTCAAGAAAAAATATTATTTACTACGGTAAAATAGTAGGTGAAGAACCAATACCTATAGAGTCAACTCAAGGAAATATAATTATACCTATTATTAATAAACAACAGATCAAAAATAAAATACAACATATCAATGAAATGGATCGATCAAAGATAGCTTATATTCATATATCTACAATTCAAGTAATTTTGAAAAGTACCTTTAGTGATCTAGATACACCAATAGAATTAGAAATTAGAGTTGATCGTATAATTAATAGTCAAGAAAGTATTATAGCCAAAGGAAAAGGAAATTTAATTGAAGGAAAAATAAAATTTAATATAAATATACAATTAGGACTTAGTTTAAAAGATAGAAATTTAAGTAATAGTATTACAGTAAGATATAAACTATTAAGACAAAACTTTATGTTAAAAGGAAATCATCCTTTTACTTTAACATACCAAATAAACTATGCACTAACAAATTCTCATCAAAGTATTACATTTAAAACAGAAGATAGAATTCATATCGATAAATTATTTGAACCTTTACTATCACTCGAATCACCAAAAAGAATAGATAATAAACCAGTTTATGAAACAGATTTTCGACAACAAATAATTACACCTTTAGTTAAAAGAGACCCAATTATAGAGCCTCCAATTTCAACAATTATAGGAAGATCCTCTATTTCAGAAATACAACCTTCAACATCTACAGAAAATGGAAAAGATAAAAATATTGAAGAAATAAAAGAAATCATTAGGTCATTAAGCTTACGTATATGACAGAATCATCTAGTAGTAAAATATATGATATAGAATTACAAATGAAAGATGAAATGACGATCAACGAAAAAATGAATATAATAATTAGTATTTGCCTAATATATTATAGAAAAAACAATAGTTAAGTTACATAAAGACGTTGGGCAAACGGGCAACAAGCTGCGCCGCTAGCCCTTTTTGAATGGCAAAGCCGATACGCTTAAAAACAAAATTCATAGATCTAGGTGACATGATGTTACTATGCATAACCCGTTGAACTCTGTTGAGTAGCTCCACCGCTTCAGATGCGAGAAAACCAAATGTATCAAAAGCGAAAGGGATAAACACATGTTGATTCTCCAGACATGCCTTTTCGTGTTTATCCACTTTGCATGCAGCTGCTTTCAAAGCCGCTTGCCCCCTTGTGAAACCTCCACTCCTCAAGTTCACAAGAGGGGAAACCCCGGTAAGGTCCACACATGCATGTTTACCTCCTATCCATCCAAATACCAAAATGTCAGCAGGCCTTAGTGTAGATCTACCGTCAGACGGGTCAGTCAAAAAGTTAACAGGGGCTTCTTTTCGAACCGAAATCCCGGCACGTCGGCAGACGTCAAAAAGAACATCCCTAACCATATCATGTCGGTACTTGAAACCTGGGAGCTCCCGACAATGAACAGCATGATCCCCAAAAGAGTCCAAGCACGCCTTCTTACAAACCGGACATATCTCGTCGACCGGAAAAAGAGGAATCATAAGGCGGTACCGTAGAATAGCGCGATATTCCACCGGAGACATATGTAGACCGAGCCCGTCAATGGGGATAGATAGCAAAAAATCTTGAGCATGGGTTGCTCGAAGACACTCCAAAACGGCTTTCTGCCTGAACGTCATGTGAAAGTCGATTTCCATATTCTTGACGATCTTACTAAATAGAGCATTCGCCAAAGTTTTTTGTGATTTAGGGGGGGCGATGTCCTTATTAGTGAAACCGTTACAATCAAAATCTGGAATTGTGCCACGCAGACTATCCAAAGCAGAATAATAATCAATGTCCATGCCACATATGCCACTGTTGCGCAAGATGTGATCTTGTAAGGGCCAAGATTGGGCCCTCGAGGCTACGAAAGCGTACGAAGAAGCCTCACTAGCCGAGTACAAACCCAGACCACCAAAACGAATTGGTAAGGAAACCAACCGCCACTGGAAGTCTCCAAAGTAAGGGCCACCACAAACCACAATGTCTTCGATGGAACCACGCAATCCTTTGTCAAAAAACAAAGCAGCCTCCTCCATGTGCATCGGTTGGGAGGTTCTTAAACCAAAGAAAAGTTTAGCAATGCCCATACAAGAACGTAGCAAAAGGAGCTCACTCTGCGGGTCACAAAGCTGGGGAAGAAGGCCCATCAAATCAACAGCCTTGACAGCTCTCTTCATGGCCAGCCCACTAATGAACCCAGCGTCTCTACTAACAGCCCCACCAAGGATCTTAACTCCCAAAGAAGGTCTGCCAATATCTGCTGGGAAACAGCCGTCACGTAGTTTCCTACCGTCACAAGAAGGCCAAAAAATCTCGGTTTTCATAATATTCAGCTCCAGACCCAGCCCTGGACCATCCGCCTGGATAATGTTTAACACACTCGCCACCTCATCGGAGTCTCCAATAATAGTCCCATCATCTAAATACCAAGCATGGAGCAGGAGCTTACAATTATCTCGAATCTTAAGCACGAGAGGGTGTAAAACAAGAGCAAAAAGAAGGGGGCCCAATGGATCACCTTGTTGAACCCCAGTGGTGGACCATATATGGGTGTCTCCTATGTAAAGTCTGGATGCCCTTCCATATAAGAAATCGACCCACAAGGAAATAGAAGGGCACATCCTTCTAACCTCGCGGAGTAAGACGGATCTATCCACCATGTTAAAAGCATTCGAGAAATCCACCGCAAGCAGAGTAAGTGACCCATTATCGTAGTTATTACACAACAACCGATTGGCAGAATGCAAAACAGCCTCGGCACCCCCGGACACGCCGACCCCAAACTGAAAATCGTTAAGGTATTTAACCATATCTTTCCCAACACCCTTCATAGCCACCTTCGAAACCAACCGTCTCCATATAGTACCAACAGCAATTGGACGGATCCCGTTGTCTGGTTTAATAAGTGGCGTGAGAGGAGCAGACGCAACAAACTCTGCCAAAATAGACGGACATCTTCCCCCCAACCACAAATTAACAACTGTGGTGATGGCTCGTAAGAGATCTGTAGCTAAAGCTGACCCCTCTCCGCATAGGGCATCTAAAATATGTTGGGCCCTCAAGCCATCTCTACCACATGAAGTCCCTTTAGGGAAAGATTTAATGCAACCAAGAACAATATCGGAAACGGCTACAAGGGGAGGCTCAACGTAAGAGGTGCCTGGCATAGAAGGGGGTGGTTTCAGAGGATGCTTATCCTCTAAGGCTTTAATGGTATCACCATTGTAAGGCGCAACACCAGAGGAGCCTAAAACTTTAACTGCGGCAGAAAAATGACCATCCGCAACTTTACAGAGACATTGTCTAATGTTTGTCTTAGCCGTAGTGTTAGACCGATTGTTGTCCCCGCCCTGGCCCATGTGCCCACCCCCTTTGTTGTCGAAAATGGTGTTTAAAAGGGTGTTGATACCGTCCTCTTTCCCCCATGTAGCCAAGGATTTCAAGATGTAACTTTGTTGTAAGGACTTTCTGTTCCCATATCTGCTTTCTTGGCTGTTATTGGGCCTAAAAACCTGCAGTGTGCAACGTGGAAGAAGTAACAACCTAACCCAGGCATCAACAGAGTTGGGCTGGCCAACCACCTTGTAAATTGCAGATTTAAAAGCCTGCGAGAAAGCTAAACGACAACTGTAAGGGATACTTTTGACCGTAGTGATCGGCGTTTTAAAGACGCGGTCAAGAAGGTCAACATCCATAACCCATTCCCCTGAAACATTAAGCGCATAATCCAGAGCATCCGGCTTAACAATACCGACAATGTGTGTGGTCAAACCATGAGTGGTCGAACCAATATCCCCATTAATAAAACGTACAAGACCATCCGGATGATGACATGGCCGACTAACCGCATGCAGAGACATACAAATCCCACACAACCATTGACGTAGAGACAACAACGTTTTTTCCACCTCCATAAATAAACCATGATCCGTGGACAAAGCCTCACGCAAAACCCGCTTGCGGTCATCATGGAAAAGATGTTGACTTCTAAGGTGAGAAATCAAACGAGAGCTTCCTTTATTACCCCCTTCACCTATCCGACAACAATGAAAACTTCTAAAAGGGCACGGACAAAAAGCATCTGAAACAATAGAAGAAGAAGAAGCAGCAGCCAAGCCTCCAGACGAAGCAGCAGCAGCCATACGAAAATCCAACCAAGGATTGGAGAACCTAAAGAACTTGAAAACAAATCACATCCTAATTGAAGTAAAAGACCAAACCACTTGCAGCCTCAACTTCCCTTGCCAGGGTAAAAGCAATAACATGATCAAAATGAGAAGAATCCCACTGTGGCATTTAAACAAACACCTTGTGTGCAAAACCCAGTTTACCCCAAATAAGGTATCTTACCATCCAGCCAACCCCAATTAGAATTCCAGGATAATCCAAAACAGAACAACAGAAGAACGGATCACGTAATCCATAGAAAACAGGAAATAATCACAGTTCACTGTTCTGGTAATCGACTATTATGCACAAGGTCTGAAAAGAGGAGATCGGCGGTGGAGGTGAAACCTGAAGAATACGCGAAGACTGCTGCATTTACCTCGATTAAAGAGGTTGACAAGAAGCTTGGCGACGCTGATTAAGCAATCCGTAATCGATCAGCGATTAGGACGAAGAATAGGATGCGGATCTCTTCCCTTGGAATTTGCTTCAATCAGTAACCTGCAATCGTGAGTTCGTGACTGCAATTGGTACTGATCGAACCTGCAATTGAAGTCGTGACCTGCAACTGAAATTGATCGAAGCTGTTGCAGACGTGCATACCGTCGGTGGTGTCGGTGGTGTAGAAATGAATAAACACTTATTGGTAAAACAAATACCAGAAATATTACAAAAAATTAAACTAACACAAAATTTGCTTGAACAAATTTATAAAATATTAGAAGTTAAAAATAATAAACAACCACTTTCTATTAGACCACCCTTAACATGGTAATCAAAAATATTTTACAAAAATTAAAAACATTGTTTAAAAAGTATAAAAGAAATAAAGTATATACTAATAAAAAAGATAGTTGTAAAAATATCATATTAACAAAAATAGATTATATAAATAAAGATATATTAGATCAATTATTTGAAAGTAATTGTTATGACTAAGACATTAATTATAAAAATATAATGGACAACAATTTTTGGCTTGTTTATGAAAATGGACAACCAAAACAATTTAATAATTTAGATTATCTTAATTATCTCTTAAATAAAAGCCATCAGGCCATAACAAATTTAGATCATCGTAGTATAGTTTTTACTATGTATGATTTGATAGAAATAAAAGAAGAAAACGAAAAGTTTTATTCTCTCTATAAATTACAAATTGATTCTGAAATTAATTGTTTAAAAAGACTTAGTCATATGAACGATTTTATATCATACAAAGATTATACATATCAAATTATGGGCGAAAATGGCGAAATTGGATTTTTGAATGTCTCAAATCGGGTACCTCCTCCGTCCTGGTCAATGGAGGTCCCACCTCCGAGTTTCCTCTGCATCGCGGTCTCTGCCAAGGGGACCCAATTGCTCCTTTTCTCTTCACTTTGGTCATGGAAGGATTGAATACGGCTATTTCTAATGTTGTGACAACCGACACTTACAAGGGTGTGGTTGTGGGCAGAAATAATATTAAACTAACCCATCTTTTTTTTGCAGATGACTCCATCTTTTTTGGCGAATGGTCCGTAGAGAATATTCTCAACCTGGTTAGAATTCTCCTTAGCTTCAAAAAAGCGGCTGGGCTTACGGTTAACCTAGAAAAAAGCTCTTTATTCGGCATCGGGGCGGCTACTAATGAAGTGGAGAGCATGGCATTGGTTATTGGATGCAAAGCAGACACTATGCCTTCGACGTTCTTAGGCATCCCAATTGGAGTTAATATGGGGGTGCAGCGATCCTGGAAAATGATTATAGACAAGTTCAAAAAGAGACTAAGCAAATGGAAACTCAAGACTCTATCCATCGGCGGTAGACACACCATAGTCAACAATGTCCTAGGGAGTATGGGTACTTATCTTTTCTCTATATATAAAGCTCCTTCTTGTGTCATTAAAGTTCTGGAAAGCCTAAGAAGAAACTTTTTCTGGGGAGGCGACCAAACGAATAGAAAAATCCCTTGGGTTAAATGGGAAAAAGCTATAGCAAAAAGAGAGGATGGCGGACTCGGTATAGGAGCTCTGGAGGACATGAACAAAGCTCTTATTGCAAAATGGTACTGGCGGTATAAACAAGAACAAGGGGCGCTTTGGGTACAAATCATCTATAGTATTCACGGAAAAATGCATTGTGGGTATGCTAGGCAAGCTATTAAATCTGGAAGAACCTGGAAATCCATTGCCCAACAGTGGGATAGTCTAAGAGAAATTGATCAAGACCCAAGACAACTCATCAAGAAGAAAGTCGGGGACGGATTACAGACCTACTTCTGGTTAGACTGGTGGATTAACGACAAACCTCTCAACATGAAATTTCCACGTCTATTTCAACTTGAAAATAATAAACAAGTTACTGTTAAAGACATGCTGGTAGAGAATGGGGGTCTTCAAAATTGGAGAATGACAATTAGAGAGGGCCGAAGTAAGAAGGAGCTGGAGGAATTAATCCAACTGACATCCAACTACTCACTGTCAACGAAATACGATTTCTGGTTTTGCCCAGAGGGGCCCAAAGAACGCTTTTCGGTTGCTTGGCTAAGGAGCAGACTTTCTAAGATTAGTCAGCATGAAAGAGGAAAAAATTACTGGATTAAATGGGTCCCAAAGAGAATCAACATATTCATCTGGCGATTATTTAGAAACGGTTTGGCAGTCAACAAAATTTTGGCGAAAAGAGGAGTCAACATAGACTCTATAATCTGTGAAGTCTGCAAACAACATGAGGAATCGTTAACACACACTTTTATTGATTGTAATAGAAGTAAGAGAATATGGGAGCTTATCTATTTATGGTGGAAATTTCCTCAAAGGGTGCAAGGCGGTGCTCAAAACGGTGATCTGAACAACGACGCTGAAATAAGTCGTATGCAGATTTGGCTAGACAATTTCAACTCTCATGCAACAAACCATCTGGAAAAAAGATCCTCACAGTCGTGGCGTATTCTACTCTGAACACCCTTTGGCAAGAGAGAAACGAAATTATTTTCCTCAAAAGACAAAGAAGAGTCGAAGACCTCCTTCAAAGAATCCAAAATGATGTTTTTCTGTGGCTAGATTGTAGATCTTCTAAGTTAGATCTAAATAGGCGTCTTTGGTTTTCTTCTCCCATTTTAGCCTTCAAACCGATGTAATCTCTTGAGCGTCTCAGCATCTTGTTGGGGCTGCTTTCGTTTTAATTTTAAGTTGCGTTTCAAAAAAAAAATTATATATATATATATATATATATATATATATATATATATATATATATATATATATATATATATATATATATATATATATATATATATATATATATATATATATATATATATATATATATATATATATATATATATATATATATATATATATATATATATATATATATATATATATATATATATATATATATATATATATATATATATATGTGTATATATATATATATATATATATATATATATATATATATATATATATATATATATATATACATATATATATATATATATATATATATATATATATATATAGATATATGTATGTGTGTGTGTATATATATATATATATATATGTATATATATATATATATATATATATATATATATATATATATATAGATATATATATATATATATATATATATATATATATATATATATATATGTATATATATATATGTATATATATATATATATATATATATATATATGTATGTATATATATATATATATATATATATATATATATATATTTTTTTTTTTTTTTTTTTTGAAAGGCAACATGACATAAAAAACGAGCAAACCCCAACAAAACGCTGGGGCGCTCCAAAGAATTACATGAGTTTAAACGCTATGTTAGGCGAACAAATCCACATACGCCTATCTAAAACTACTTTAGAGGATCTACAATCTAGCCAAAGAAACGCCTCTTGTTGAATTCTGTAAAAAAAATCTTCAGGTCTTCTATAGTTATTGTGGAAATTAACCTCATTTCTCTCTTGCCATATGTTACTAAGTGTACAGAAAATAACCACAGCAAGGATCTTTTTCTCCAATTGACTTTTGGTAGAAGCTAAGAATGAATCGAACCACGACTGCATTTTGGTGCTCTCAGAGATGTTGTCATCATTGATGTTATTCGCACTCGACGGGATACACCACCAGTTCCTTATATTCTCCCACACTTTGGTGCTTCTTTGACAGGCAACGAAAGTATGAAATAAGGTCTCCTCCTTGACTTTGCATACGTCGCAG